>PVJO010006937.1:0-85388 GCA_004026905.1 Hystrix cristata | reverse complement strand
GCGCGCGCGCGCGCCCTTTGGCCTTGCAGGGATATGGGGGCTAGGGTGGCCCTGGGGTTCTTGGGAAGGGGCTTCTTGGCTTACTTTGGGCCATGGTGTGGGCCACGGTGTGAGGAGCTGAGATGAGAGGCCAGGAGATCAGGAGCCCCTGGACACCCCCCCCCCAGCCGCAGTCCTGGCCCGCTGACCATTGAGCCCACACTCCAGGAGCCCGCTGCGAGGCCAACACCTTTGACGGCGAGCGCTGCCTCTATGGGGCGCTGAGCGATGCCATCCGCCGGGCGCTGCGCGACTACAAGCAGGTCACGGCCTCCTGCAGGAGGCGTGACTACTACGATGACTTTCTGCAGCGGTGAGGGGGCACAGAGGGAGCCATGGGTGTGCACGGGAGCCCAACGCCAGGGGTCAGGGAGTGCACCCACAGCACCCCCTTCACTGTCCACAGGCTCCTGGAGCAGGGCATCCACAGCGACGTGGTCTTCGTGGTGCACGGGAAGCGGTTCCGGGCACACCGCTGTGTCCTGGGCGCCCGTAGTGCCTACTTCGCCAACATGCTTGACACCAAGTGGAAGGGCAAGAGCATGATAGTCCTCAGGCACCCCCTGGTGCGTTCCTCGGGGTGACGGACACCAGCTGTCTGGGACAGCGGGGTGCGTGCCAGCAGCTGCCTCTGACTTCCTGGCTGTCTCTGCCTGCAGATCAACCCCGTGGCCTTCGGGGCCCTCCTGCAGTACCTGTACACAGGTGATGCCCGTGATGGGGTGGGGAGGGGGTGGCCTGGTGACCTGTCACTCCTGCGCTGGTCATCTCCGCAGTGTGGGGAGGTAGCTGCTGCCTCTGGGATTACCTTGTAGGGAAGTGGGAGAGCCTGTGCCACCTGAAACTCAGTTCTGTCCTGTCTGTCCCTGGTCTGTCCAGACGGGGAGACTAAGGCAGCACATGCCAGCCCAAGTGGCTGGCATGGTGGGTGGCGCCATCCAGGAAGCTCCTTGCCTGCATCCTGATGCTCTGTGCTGCCCCCAGGTCGCCTGGACATCGGTGTGGAGCACGTCAGCGACTGTGAGCGCCTGGCCAAGCAGTGCCAGCTGTGGGACCTGCTCAGCGACCTGGAGGCCAAGTGTGAGAAGGTGTCGGAGTTCGGTGTGTGCATGGCCCTGGGCTGAGGGCAGCAGCCGGGCCCGGCGGGCTGACCTCCTCCCTGAGGCTGCTGTTGCCCCGCAGTGGCATCCAAACCGGGCACCTGCGTGAAGGTGCTGACCATTGAGCCCCAGGCCACTGATCCCCGGCTGCGGGAGGACCTGGCACTGCTGGCCGACTGTGCCCTGCCCCCCGAGCTGCGTGTGAGTATGGGCTGGGGGCTCCGATCCTTGAATGACCCTGGCTGGGCCCGTCCCTTTGGTGAGCAGCCCTGACGGGGTCCCCTCTCCTCCCTAGGGTGACCTTGGGGAGCTGCCCTTCCCTTGCCCTGATGGCTTCAACAGCTGCCCAGATGTGTGCTTCCGCGTGGCCAGTTGCAGCTTCCTCTGCCACAAGGTGCCTGTCCCTTTCCCTCTGCCCCAGGGCCTGGGCTGGCTCCTCAGGGGTAGACCCTGGCCGTGGCACTTCCTCGATCCATCCTCCCCCAGGCCTTCTTCTGCGGCCGTAGTGACTACTTCCGGGCCCTGCTGGATGACCACTTCCGAGAGAGCGAGGAGCCAGAGGCCTCTGGGGGCCCCCCAGCTGTCACTCTGCATGGCATCTCACCTGAGGTCTTCAGCCATGTGCTCTACTATGTGTACAGTGACCACACCGAGGTGAGCAGTGGGAGAGATGCTGGGTGCACAGACAGGCTGCAGGAGGAAGAGGAAGGCAGGGCAAGGGGTTTCCTTTCCGGGAGCTGCTGAGATTGTGTCACCCTTTCCTGTGTGTCGCAGAGGAACCTAGTGGCATCTGGCCTCAGGGACTTCCCTGGCCTCTGGCTGAAGAGGCCATAGCTGCCCTTCACCTGCATCAGAGCCACACCCAGCCTTTGGCAGGGTTCCCTCCGTCTAGTTGTTCTCTTAATAGTTTTCACTGGAGGTGGACAAGAGTCTTTGGCCTCCCAGCCACAGAGGGGTGAAAAGCTGCCCAGGATCCCACGGCCAGCAGGACAGAGCCCAGGCCCGCTCCTGTCTGCCCACCAGCCTGGGGCTGTGCTGCCCCTCAAGGTCCGAGGATCCCTGTGGGTCCTGGGCCAGGCCCCAGGGTGTGGTGTCTTCTGTATCCCCCGTGCCAGGCTGGGCAGCCCTGGCTGACCTCGGGGCGCACCTCCATCCTTCTGCCGCAGCTGTCCCCCGAGGCAGCCTATGATGTGCTGAGTGTAGCCGACATGTACCTGCTGCCCGGCCTGAAGCGGCTGTGTGGCCGCAGCCTGGCACAGCTGCTGGACGAGGACAGCGTGGTGGGTGTGTGGCGTGTGGCCAAGCTGTTCCGCCTGGCGCGGTTGGAGGACCAGTGCACCGAATACATGGCCAAGATCATCGAGAAGGTGGGCTGTGCCCGGGGCAGGGGCCGGGGCTGGGGGGCTGCTGTGCACTGAGCCCGCCCATCCCCAGCTGGTGGAGCGCGAGGACTTCGCCGAGGCGGTGAGGGAGGAGGCGGCGGCGGTGGCAGCCCGGCAGGAGACAGACTCCATCCCACTGGTGGACGATATCCGCTTCCATGTGGCCAGCACGGTGCAGACCTATAGCGCTATTGAGGAGGCACAGCAGCGGCTACGGGCCCTGGAGGACCTGCTCGTGTCCATTGGCCTGGACTGTTGAGCCCTGGGGTGGGCGTGTGTGTGTGCATGTATGTGTGCGTGTGTGCAGCTCTTTCTGCCCCTTGCACATGTGGGGCATCCTGGGGCAGAGGGGTCCCTTGCTCCGCATGTACCTGGGGACTCCAGGGGTCTCCTTAGGATGAGCCTCCTCCCTCAGCACCCAAAGTGGCCCAAGCTCTGGCGAGCATGACTCAGGGAACTGGACGGGGAGGTCCCCATGCCCGCCTCCTGCACACCCGGCCTGGGCAGCCCAGTACTCTCAGGCACGGCCGGCAGGAGGACAGCACCTTCAAGAGGCAATAAAGCTTGCATTCACTGCGGCCCAAGTCTGTGTTGGGTGCAGCTTGGGGGCAGGGGACACAAAAGCCCTAAGATGGATGGCCCTGGCTTTCCCACAGGGCCACCCCCTTGGGTAGCAAGGGGTATTTGGATGCGCAGCAGAGGCTGGCAGACCTCGACTTTGGCCCTTGACCCCAGCCTGGCCGGATGCCCTGTTCTCCCCACCCCATTGGCCCTACATGGGCTTCTGGGCCCAAGGTCTCCTTGGACTCTGCTCTTTTTTATTTTTTCAGTCCTGTGGACTCCAGGGCTTCTGTGCAGATCCACATCTGCAGCCCTTTTTATTTTGCTGGTCAGGCATGGTATATGTCTGTAATCCCAGCACTTGGGAAGCTGAAGCAGGAGGATCACCAGGCGTTCAAGGCCAGCTTAGTGAGTTCAAGGCAGACTGAACTACGTAGTGAGACCTTGTCTAAATAAAAGGGGCAGGAGGGGAAGCTGGGGATTTAGCTCTGTGGTTAGAGTGTTTGCCTAGGAAGCACAAGGCCCTGAGTTCAATCCCCAGCACAAAAAAAAAGTTAAAAAATTTTTTTAAAAATGTTCTTATTGTGCTAAGTTTCCCATGGTGGGCATGAACTTGCAATCCTGCCTCAGCTTCCCAGAGTGCTGGATTGCAGGCCTGAGGCACCCTGCTCAGCGTCCATCTGTCTCTGAGCAGCACCTCACCCCACACTGTCCCACAGCTCCTTTCTCTAGCATCTCCCAGCCAGTGTGGCTGCTTTGCCTTCCCATCTGGTTTGCTCCGGAGTATTGCTGGCCTGGGGGAGGCTGCAGGCTCAGAGGTGACTGGCTGGGAGGAGGGTGATGCATGTGTGATCAGGTGGGAGGGGACCAGTGACATTTAGCAGCCAGAGCCGGGAAGGGACAGGAGGGGTCTGGTGGCCACTACCCAGGCTCCAGGCAGCTGAGTTCCCAGTGGCCCTGCCCATTATGGGCGGGGCTGTGGCAAACAGCTTCCTGTTTGTTTTATTGTCTTTCGGTGAGGGTGGGGAGGTTGCTGGGGATTGAACTCCGGGCCTTGTGCTTGCTAGGCAATTACTCTGTCACTTGAGCTAAATCCCCAATCCCTCTGCTTCTGGTTTGGGTCTCACCTGAGTTTTTGTTTTTTGTGTTTTTTTTGTTTTTGTTTTTTTTTTGGTGCTGGGGATGGAACTCAGGGTGCGCCAAGCACTCTAACCACTGAGCTAAATCCCCAGCCCCCTTACCTGTGTTCTTACCCAGCAGCCTCAGCCAGCACCTGCTGTAGGGACCCTGGGCTGTTTGTCAGACCGGCTGGCTTGTGTTCCTGGAGCCTCTTCCTTGTGGCCCTGGCAGAGGTCCCCCAGGCTGGCGACCTAGAGCCCCAGCTCAGTCCACACCCTCCGTGGAAAACGCATTAACTCACCCTTCATTTCTCTCCACTGGGATGGGACCGATGAACCGGTGCATCCAGCCAGATGTATCTGTACCTCAGCTGACCGAGGACAGCACTAGGGAGGGGAGAGGTGGCAGGTGGCCCCGCTGGGGACCATCAACGCCACCTCGGGTGGGGGCAGGCGGGTGGGGACACCATTGCCTTTGGCTTCCGCGGTGTGGCAGTGGATTTAGGGTGCGCTGTGGTTCGTTTAACTGGCTCCTTCCCCTGGGTGCTGGGCCCCACAGGCGCCCAGTCTGCCCTTATTGGACATTAGCTTATTGTCGCTTCTGAGTGAAAAAAAGTATTGTTGAATAAACGGAAATCTTTTCATCGTATTTTATTGGAAAACATGTATTCCTGGCCCAACTCAGGATACCTCTCAATTCTTCATAGGCAGAGAAATAACTGAGCTGAATAGAGACAAACGAGGATTAGAAGGATGTCTGGGGTGGCGGTGAAGGTGATGTGGGCGGCTCCCTCCCTCCCAGAAGAGGCAGCAGTATGGACCCTTCTTCATTCAAAAGGCTGATTTAAAAAAAAAAAAAGTTGCTAAATGGGGCTGGGGACTTAGCTCAGTGGTTAGAGTGCTTGCCTTGCAAACACAAGGCCCTGAGTTTGAGCCCTGGCACCAAAAAAAAAAAAAAATGTTGATAAAGCCAGGTGTGGTGTGCACGCTTGTAATTCCAGCACTCGGGAGGCTGAGGCAGGAGAATTGTCCTAAATTGAAGGCCAGCCTGGGCTACATAGCAAGACCCTATTTCAAAAAACTAAATAAATAAATGAAAAATTGGAATTTACTTTTTCATCCATCCTACGATAGACCCTTTACCTCTTGGTGGGGAAAGTTCATGTAGTCTTCAAATATTCTCTTTCTTCTGCCTGGAAAACTACATAACCTTCAGTGCCCTCTCCTGAAGCAGGCTGAGGAACACAAGCAGGGCTGGGGCTGTTACCATCACAGGCAGCTGCTAAGAGGGAGAGGCCAGGCGCTCTGGCCAGAAACCCGACAGCCGCATTTCCCGAGCAGAGAGATTTCACTATGGGAAGACAGGAGCTATGCCAGACTCCTTTCTGTTGTGAGCTCTGGGGACCAAAGTGAAGCTATGGTTGTCCTGGACCCCTTGGGGACCTGCTCCTCTCCATGCCCTGAGGCTGACCAATGCTTAGGTCCAAGATGAAGGCCATTTAGAACTTTGTTGTTGTTTTGAGATTTTTTGTGTGTCCCTGAGCTGGTTTTAAACTCCTGGGCGCAGGTGATCCTCCTGTCTCAGCCTTCCAGGTAGCTGGGGCTGGGGGCTGCAGGGAGGTGCTGCCACACTGGGCTAGAAGAGGTTCTTTTCTCCCTTTCCCTCCCTCTCTTCCTCTCCCTCCCTCTGTCTCCCTCTCCCTCCCTCCCCCCCGTCAGTCCCCCCCCTTCTTGCACTGTTGGGGATGGAACCCAAGGTCTCCCATGTGCTGGGTTCAGCGCTCACCACTGAGCGCCTCCCCCTGCCCGCCGCCCTTCAATTCATTTTAACTGTGTTTTGTGTCATCTGTGTGAGGCTCTGGTCAAACTGGTGGAACTCCTGCACATGGGCCTCTGGTGCTGTCCCTGAGCCAGGAGGCGGGCCTGGGTGTGTCCTGCTTGCTGTCATGGCCTGGGGTGGGGACTTCTGCAGGACTATGTCGTCCTCAGGCCAGGAGGCCTTTCGGGCAACTGCTGGCCCTGCCAGCCTCGGTTTACTTATTTGTCTGAAGAGAGTAGCGCTACCTGCCACCCACACTGGTGCAGCAAGAGGCCCCTCGGCCGTGTGACCCCCAGGCTTCTGGGGCAGGGCCCAGGCCCCGGGGAACCCGGAGACCTCGGTTTCTCTTCTCCCTCGCTGGGCTCGGCCATCACTGCCCTGCTGCTTTCGCCGTCTCCGTGGCCGTGGTGTCCTGGTCTGTGCTCTCTGACAGAGCCCTGCCAGGCGTCTTCTCACAGCTGTTGGAGCCTGGCTCCTCCAGGAAGCCCTGCTGTGGCCAGGGTGACTTACACACAGCACCCCTGCCCGGCGACCAGCTGTACTCCCTGATAGCTGAACGACGCCCCTTGTTTTCCAGCTGCCTCACGTCCCGCCATGCCTGTTGCCTCTAGATATGAGTGGAAACGCTAGGTGCAATTTCTGAGTTCTGCTGTATCCCTTGAAAGACCCATGCCTGACCCTTTCCTTTTCTTCCTTTTCTGTTAGCTGGAATAAGGGTGAAGTGGCTGGAGCTCGAGCAGCCACATTGGACCAGGGACTGAGGCCAATGTGCTCAAGACCCCAGGGCAGTGGACTGAGAGCGTGCCTAGGAGGGTGAAGCAGGAAGGAGGCCTTGGTCAGGGATGCACCCCTACATAAAGCCACAGCCCTGCCAGGTGACCCCGCCTGCTATGACAGCCGTCAGGGTGGTGCTGTCCGCCCCCCCCCCCCATGATGACACTGTTCCTGCTCAGGTGCTGTTGGGGCCTGTTTCCTCCCCTCCTCACTCCCCAAGGCTGGGCAGCCCCGTAGCTCCAGGGTGGACTGCTGCTGCTGTGCCCTGTTGTTGGCCCACCCCGGCCCACCCCGGCCCACCCCTCTCTGAGCTGGGGGCAGTGCCTGGCACAGCAGGCACCCTAGGCGGCTGCTGAGTGCAAATGTGCACGAAGGACGTGGGCACCGGCTGCCTGCGTGCAGTTCTGGGCACAGTGTGGGTGCTGTGGAGGTGGCACAGGCCTAGTGTCTCCCAAGGACCTCGTCCCAGGGTCCCCGGTCCCCAGCAGTGATGTGGGGGGAAAAATGTAACGCCCAACCTGCTAGATGTCAAGTCTGCCAAATTCATGTCCTCCAAAATCAAAGAGTGAATTCTGAGGAACAACGGAGGTTAAGAGTAGGACAAATTTATGAGAGAGAGAGCTCCCGAGAGACAGGAGGGGACCTGGAAATGGGAACTTCTCAGACAAGTTTTATAGAGCAAAATCACCAGGCAGGTACAACGTGGGTCAAAACTGTGATCAACCAATAAGATGACAAGTACAGCCGCTTAGGCAGCCCCGATCCGGCGGGGCAGCAGGGCACGCAGCGGGGCACGTGGAGAGAACAGAGGCGTCCTCAGGACGGGATGGGTCCGGAGCGCCCGGTCACCCACCTGCGTGAGGCATGTCTATCTAGACTTTATTGGTCCAGGTGAGTATAATCTTCAAGTTACTGCTTATCCCGCAGGGAGGCATGCAGGCCTGGTCATTCCGTCTTTATCTTGAGGCCCAGCCTTCGACAGATGCGCCTCCGGCCACAGTGGCGATGTGTTCTCATGGTCCGCACTGACTCTCTCGAGGGCCCCGCCCTGGCTGACTGCCTCTAACGTTTCTACCTAACTTAGCTGCCCTAGTAGCAGGACCCTGCCATGCCCTCAGGGCCCAGAACAGCACAGCCCTTCCCTGTCCTGAAGCCGGCCTGGGAACACAGCCCGTCCCCTCATTCCTTCAGACCCCGCCCCATGCATTTGTGCCTTCACTCCTTCCTTATTCCTTCATTCCCTCACTCCCATTCATTGCTCCCCCTCCCCTCTCTCCAAGCCATCCCCCAGCTACTGTATCTCGGGGCCAGGCCATGTTCCCTGGCAGGGAGCCCACCCCCACACGGATGAGCAGAGCCCAGTGAGCCCTCCTCCTCGATGTGGGGACCTGGAAGGGATGCAGGAGGAACCAGTATCCATCCACACTGCGCCAGGCGGAGTTCGCTCAGGCACAGGCGGGTCTGGGCAGGGCTCAGCAGGGCCTGGCAGGGCCCGGGAGAAGGGCCAGTGGTGCTGTCCACAGGGGCGCTTGTCTGTGGGCCTGGGACCCACGGTGACAGACAGAGACAGCCAGCACTCCGAAAACACCCAGTTTATTAGGATTAGCTGTGGTGTACACTGATTCCTTTAATAGTTCTAAGCTGATACACGCGTCCCCCACGAACAGTATAGGTGCAGGGCTATGGCTGAGCCGCGGGGACAATAAGATTGGTGAACTGCTTGGGAAATCATTGTGATCCTAGTAGGTTCATGTTAGCAACAGGCGAAAAAAAGACGTGTGAGCCAGACACAGTGTACCCTGCAACCCGCTTTGACCCCCCCTGCAGGGGGCCTCTTTTCCTAAAAGATTGTCGCACCTGGAACCTGTTTCCAAAGAGGATGCATATTGCCTCTGGGCTGCCGGGGAGGAGAGGCATCCACACTGGCGCCAGGCCCAGGGTCCAGCCAGGGTCCCGCTGCCTCTTGGGCCTCCACCTCCTCCTCCTGGTCACCCGTCCTCCCCGACGCCCTGCAGCGGCCCGCTTGGCCGCTGGGAACCTCATAGCCACCCGGCCTCCCGAAGACAAAGACAGGATGCTGGCTCTGGAGGGGACTTTAGGGGGATGTCAGGCATGCCTGATCTGGCCGTGGGTGTGGTACATCCACATCCCCTGTCCCCTCTTCCAGATTTGGCAAGACAGTCCCCTTTTCACATCCCCCGCATCACGTTAAGGATTCTTTAGCCAGGCACGGAAGAGCTGAGCATGGGCGTCTGGACCAGCACACACAGAAGCAAATCTATGATCTCAGGGGACCATGGTCACGTCAGCCGCCACATTCCTCTGGGAAGCGTCACTGTGCTCACCCACCTCTGGGAGAAGCTGCAGTGCTCAGGCTTGGGGACAGTCGGCACTGTGTGACTCACAGACCAGAGCCCAGGGGTGCTTGGCAAGCTGTGAACAGCAGAAACTCAGCAGGCTGCTGGTGGCCAGGCTCACGGGGTGGGTGCACCCGCTGGGTAGGTTCCTGTCTACCGGTAGCCATGGCCAACTCTGGACTGCTACTGAGAGTCAAGGACTCCTGAGGGGAGCGCGCCGAGGCCAGCAGCTGGGTCCCCTCTTATTGCTGGCGCCGAGTGAGGCCAAGGGCAGGGCCAGGTTGGGGCTGGCACCAGAGAGGATGGCCAGGCTCGGCCCTTGTCCGGGAAGGGTGGATGGCTGGTCTCTGCCCTGGCTGGGTGTCCTGGTGCATGGGGCTGGCTCCCTCCTGCTGCCACCAGAGGTAGCTGTGGGGCCAGTACTGTGACTCCAGGCGGCACTGGGCGCCCGAGGGAAGGCCAGGCCAGGCAGGACGGGGCCTCCACCCTCCCCGGGGTGTTACTTGGCTCCAGGGCCCTCTGGGCTGCCCTGGCCCTGCCAGCCGTGCGCCCAAGCGCTGGTGAGGACATTCATGGGTGTTGGACCTCCCTCTTTACTCCTCTCCTCTCACAGCACCGCAGGACAGGCCCAGCCCTGGGGCAGAGGGAAGGCCCCGCAGCTGGCTGAGCTGCACAGGGGCTGACTGGGTCAGGGGCGACCTCGGTGGGGAAACAGGCCACCTCATCACTCCCCAGAGCAAGGCCACAGGGCCATGGCCAGTCAGAGGGGCCCCTGGGGTGGACCTCGGTGGTGCCAGGCAGGGCTACTCCCCTTATTGCAGGCTGGCATTCCGGGCACAGGGGTTGGGAGAGGTGGGCTGGGGCTGTGCACGTTTGTAAAGGACATTGCCACACCATCCCTCCAGGGAGAAATGCTTGTCTGTGTCCGTCTCTCTCTCAAAGTGTCCCCCCACCCCACCCCCGCAATAAGGTAGCTCCAGTGGTTGTTAGCATTACATATGACAAGAATGTCTCTTTTGTGTTTAAAGTAGATAGACTGTGTTAGGGATTCCTCGGATGCCTTCCTGGGCCCCAGGCGTGAGGCTCGCCCGGTCCAGGGCTCAGGGCGGGGACCTGGCCCCTGCCCCGGCTGTCCTTTGCGAGAACCACGTGTTTATCTCATGGAAGACGGAGTTGGTCACTTCAGGCAGCTCCCTGTGAAGCATATGGTAGGCGCCTTCGTAGACCTGCAATCAGGAGACATGGAGTCAGGGCTGTGGCATCGGGAGCTGTGACTCAGGCAGGGGACAGGTATGTGTGCTGACACCCAGACCCTCTCCCTGTGCCCTGAGCACGTGGCATTCACCTCCCATCACTACAGGGCCCGACCCCCCTTTCGTTCTTGGATGGTGTCTCCTTATGTTGTTCAGGCTGATCTTGAACTCTTGGACTCAAGTGATCCTCCTGCCTCAGCCTCCCGAGCAGCTGTGACTACAGATGTGCTCCAGTGTGTCCAGCTGGGGTCAGTACATCTCAACCCACCTTTCACTCCCCCTGGTCCCCATCAGCCGTGTGTGGCAGGGTCTCTGTTACCTGCCCATGCCAGGCTGGGGGACGCTCGGTCCCCACACGCTCTTTGACTTCTTGCCTCTGGCAACACGGTGGCTTTATCCTCGCCTGGTTTCTGTTCTATCTAGACGCGGCTCCTGCCACCTGGTGGCCTGGCAGGCAGGCTGCTGGGCGGCCCCGGGCTGTGAAGCCCCTTCTGGTGTGGGTGGCCCTGGGCTTCTGTCTCCAGCCTGCCCTCCCTGCGCCTGCTGCCCGCCGGCCATTCATACTGAAGCGTCTCAGTGTGGAGCCCTGCTGGTCCCCAGCTCTGACCCTGCAGGACCACCAGGCCCAGCCGCTCCTCCTGCAGAGCCCTGACCCCAGCCCCATCCTTCGGGCCTCTTTCTGGGGTGCTGGGAAAGGAACCTGGGGCCTCGTGCATGCTGGGCAAGTGCCCACGCTGAGATGCAGCCCCTGCGTTTTCTAAATTATCACATGGATCATCTCAAAGACCTGTCGTTTCTTTGTGGTGAGAACATTCAAAATTGTCTCTTCTGGACATTTGGAAATGTACATGACATTGCTACCTGCACTCCCCCGTGTTAGGGGACACTGGACATTACTGCTCCTGCCAACCAACTGCGCATACCGAATACCGGGGAGACCAAATACCCGGCGCCTCCTCAGCCCTCTCCCTCCGCCCTGCCTCAGGACCCGCCTCTCAGCTCCCACATGAGAACACAGTTTTGGCTCACACTGAGATGGCCCCCAAGAGCCTCCTGCGCTCAGGGCGGGCTTTCAGAAGGTGACTGGGTGACGGGCTCACGGCTGACTCGGGTCACAGCGGGGGTCTGGTGGGAAGAGGTGCACACTGAGCATGGCCTGGGGGTGGCTCTCTCTTCCCTCTCTGCTTCCTGTGCCCCACGCTGTGAGCCGCTGCCCTCCACCAGGCCCCTGTGCCGGCCAACCGTGGACTGAAACGTGAGCCGATAAACCTCTCCTGAAATTGTGGGTGTCGGCAGTGTCTCAGCAAGCAGGAAAGTGACTGCAACAGGCAGTATCTGTCTTTCTGTGCCTGGCTGATGTCACTCAGCAAGCCCCTGAGCTCCTCCACGTTGTGGCTCATGTCTGTTCTTACGGCAGAGCAGGATCTGGCTGGTCACCTGTTGGCAGATACCGGGTCGATTCCATTTCTTGGTCACTGTGAGTGGCACTGCCAGGTGTGCAGACATTTCTTGGACACACGAATGTCTTTTCCTTTGGAGGTACATCCAGTTGTAGGATGGCCAGGTCACAGGGCAGTTCTGGTGTGTGCACGTGTGCACATGTGTGTGCGTGTAGTGCTGCGGGAGAAATCCAGGGCATCACCTGTGCCAGGAATGTCCTCTGCCACTGAGCTGCGCTCAGCCCTGTTTTTATTTTTGACACCTCTGTCTTGCTGTCCGTCGTGCCGGTGCCCTCGTCACACGGGTCCCGGTCCCACCTTCCATGCTCACCCCAGGCCGGGCCTGAAGACACCGTGTCCCCCCGGGTCTTGCTGCCCCCACACCTGTCCCCTTCCCCTTCTCAGGTCAGAACTCGGCACTCGCTGCTCAGCCCCAGAGAGAAGAGTGACTTCCCGTAGGACAGCCCCGCCTGGCTGCCAGCGCCACCTGCCCCAGGGGGGTTGGACATGACCGTCCGGGGAGATGCGCTTGCCCGGTGCCCAGCTGCATGTCCTTTTCTTGACTGTCTTCTGATACTCTGTTCTTCCCCCGAGGCCCACACATGTGAAAGGACCAGCTAGGGGTGCACGCCGGAACCCCGGTTTGTCTCCTGGTCGCGCCTCGCCGGTCCTGGCTGGCGACCCTGCTGGCTGGAGGAAGCGCTGCTCACCTTGAGTGTCTTGTCCTGGCTCTTGGCCCCGTCCATGAGCAGGTAGGCCCCCTTGCTGTCACATAGGTGGTCGTCTGAGCCCTGGAGCAGCAGGAAGGGCAGGGTGAGCTTGGCCATCCCCCGCTCTACCCGTGACACGGCATTCAGCAGCTGGGTGCCAAAGGACACTTTCAGCCCTCCATGGTAGACAAGGGGGTCCGAGTTATAAATCTCAACCTGGGGTGGAAAAGAGGGTTGCGTTAGTGTATGGTGGGGTTCCCTTCACTAGGCCCAGACCTGGTTTCTAGGACCTTTTTTTTTTGAGATAGGGTCTCATTATGTAGTTTAGCCTGGCTTGAACTCACAGCAATCCTTTGCCTCAGCCTCCCGAGTGCTGGGGTTACAGGTGTGTGCCACCATGCCCACCTTTTCCAGGAGCGTTTCCTTCTGATGTGACCCTTGGGGTTGAGTCCCTCTGAGCCCTCTGGGTCTGGCACAAAGATACCAAGGCCAGCAGCCTGTTCAGTCCTCTGATGAGCCAGATCTGACCTGCTGGCCCAGCAGGTGTGGTATCAAGTACTGGTTCCAGGAACCCCGAGGGCGCCAAGCCCAAGCGTGCCCAAGCCCCTCGTGTAAAATGGCCTTGTGTTTGCATCGAGCCTACACACGCCCACTGTGTAATTAAGATCACTTCCACACAGCACATCACTCTTAGGACAGTGGCCCCCACCAAAAAAACAAAAACAAAAACAAAAAACCCCCCGAAAAACAGTGCGAACACTACACAGATGTACCGGCTAAGGAAAATGTGAGAGAAAGTCAAGTTGAATCCTTGAATGTGAAGCTGAGGGAGGACCGTGTGCATGTGGCCTGTAGAAAGTACGCAGCGTTAATTTGTGCTTCGAAAATATTAGCAGCACCATACTGTTCACTTCAATGATTTCACCCTTAAGTAACTCTGAAGGTTTTCTTGTTTTTATTTTTCGCGGTACTGAGGATTGAATCCAGGGCCTTTGCACTGACCTGTACCCCTGCCCTATATTTTGAGACAGAGTCTTGCTAAGTTGCCCAGGGAGGACTCACGCTTGCAGTCCTCCTGTCTCGGCCTCCCAGAGCAAAGGCCTGAAGGTGCTGCAGTGTTTCATTTTGTTTTCTGTCTGTGCCCCTCCATCCCGACTTGGCATCTGCCTGGTGGAGGTGGGCGAGGGCACACAGTAAGTGCAGGGCACTGGGCCAGTGAGGGAAGCATCCAAGGCTCCCTGACCCATGGCTTCAAGACAAGGGAAGCCCAAGGACGGCCAGGCCTCAGAAGGCAGGGGCCTCTCGGCTATGCCAGGGAGGCTGCTGCTCTGGCTATGCCCAGGCCTACATTCCACTCACCCCTGCTGGTGGCTCAGGACCTGGCCCGCTCCTCAGAGCCCTGCCAGGACCCTGACCCCATGCTCCTTGGCTTCTGTGCGTTTCAGGCTTCACTCAGCAACCACATGGGCAGCTCAGGGGATCATTGCTCAATCTATGGCCTGAGTTAGCCTATCTGTCCCGTAAAATCTGGGGGAGATGTTTCTAGAAGTCTCCCAGGCTGCCTCAGGGGAAGGTCGCCCTCTGCTCCCTCCCTCACCCTCACTGATGAGTTTGGGGCAGGCCAGAGACCTGGCACGGGGTGTGGCCTGGGGAGTGGTGGAGAGGGCCACCTGCAAGGGTGAGGTACAGGGCCCCTGAGCTCCCCTAAGAGTCCCCAAAGGCAAGGTCACACACTCTCTGCTTCTACCCTCACAAGGCCCAGGCCAGAGCTCCCAGCCCACGCTGAGAGGGGACAGGTTGTCCTCAGCCACCCTGCCATCTTGGACTTCATCCCATACTGGAGGCTGAGCAGACCATTTGTGCCACCACATGAGATGGATTAGCCACTTCCTGCGGCTGAGCTGGCCTTAGGCCACGGGGCCAGGCCATCTGCTCAGGCCGAGGGAGCACAGACCAGCAGGCAGTGTGGGGCAGCATGGGGACAGTGTCCGGGCCAGCTCCCCTTCAGGGCAGAGAGCCGTGCGGTGCACAAGATGGCTGGCAGTAAGAGCAACAGCAGGGTAGCTCTGTGTGCCAGCACCGCACCCCGTGCCCTGCACGGTGCCAGGATCTTCCTGAGTGATAAAAATAGGAACAGCAGACATGTGAGCTCTGGCTACATACACTGCACTGCTGATCTGTTTGATGACTGCTTTAACCCTCACAAGCACTCTGAGAGGCATTATAGACGAGGAAACTCAGTCACAGAGAGGCTTAACAACCTGCCAGCTATCAGTCACCCTGATTCCTGCTCTCCTCTGTAGAACCTCGGATGTTCAGTTGAGTACACAACTTCTCAGACAACAGACTGTATTTCTCAGCTTCCCTTGCAGCTAGGTAGTCATGGTCACATGACTGTGTTCTGGCCAATAGGAGGTAAGCAGAAGAGCCAGGCATAACACTCTAGTCAGGGCTTGTGGGAGAGAGTTGGGGCATGCAGACAAAGGTCACACCTGGAAGGACTGAGCCACGAGACAGGGTCTGGCACTGACAAGTCATCAGCCAAAGAACTGAGCCCTCCCCTGTGTAAAGCGCTGCTGCCCGGCATCTGGGACTCAGAAGGCTCACGTCTCCCCTGGCCAACCCCACCTGTACATGCCATCTGGACACCCAGTCTCCTCCGGGGCTTTGCAGGGGAAGGGCTCCCTGGCCTGGTGTGATGTGTCTTAAGACCACCCACTTCCTGAAGCCGGCCTGACGCTTTGCCCTGTTGACCCAGAGTGCTAGGCCCCTTGGGGGCAATCTGCCGCTGGTTTTACTGCTCTGCCGCCCCAGCGGGTTCCTGTCCTTGGCTTCCTCTTCCATGTCCCGAGCACATAGGCCTTGTTTGCACAATAACCTATTCTGGGCTCAGGGAAGGAGCCACCAGATCCATGTCCCGAGCACATAGGCCTTGTTTGCACAATAACCTATTCTGGGCTCAGGGAAGGAGCCACCAGATGTGTTGGGGAAAGGGCAGGCACTAATGTGAAGCACAGCCCCAGCCGGAAGTGGGGCCGGGAAAAACAGACAGGGGTAGGGCGGAGAGCCGAGCCACACCGGGAAGCGCCTGCTGGGAACCATAACGCTGCCCTCAGTCCCAATCACAGCCGCCTTTGGGTTTTGAGGGCTGAAGGTGGAAATCACCAACAGTCCTAGGAATATGTTCTGTTCTGTCACCCCAGGAAGGAGATGGCCAGGCGCCCCCACCCCTACCCCACCAGGTGAGCATCAGCAAAACAAGCCCCAAGTCCATTCAAGAGCAAAGAGCAGGAAGTCATCTCCAAAGGTTAATTACTGTCTAATTCCATTTATAGCCCCTGCTTTTTGCAGTGCTGAGGATGGAGCCCAGGGCCTTGTGCACACTAGACAAGTTGTCTACCACCGAGCTACGTCCCCAGCCCTTTTAAAAAATTTATTTTGAGACAGTCTACTAAATTGCCCAGGCTGGCCTTGAACTTATGATCCTCTTGCCTCAGCCTGCCAAGCACCAGGGATGACAGGCGTGTGCCATCATGCCCAGCTGGCTTTATTTTTCCTGCAGGGTTACGGATGGAATCCAGGGCCTCGTGCATGGTGAGCAAGGCTCCGCCACTGAGCTGCGTGCGTCACCAGACCCCTGTATAACTACTCCTTGGAATCACAAAGTAAGAGAAATGAAGATTTGTGGCTGTCAGAGCTAAGCAGGGGGAGAGGGCCAGAGGGAAGTGGAGGTGGGCAAAAAAGGGCAAAATGAGAGGGTCCTGGCAGGGACACGGATGCTCCATAAACTGACTATATCAAGGTCAACATCCTAGTTGGCTGATGCTCCATAGTTTTGCAAGATGTCCCTCCTGGGGGAAATGGATTAATGGGGAGATGAAATCTCTTTATTATTTCTTTTTCTTTTTTTGAGACAGGGTCTTGCTATGTAGACCAGGCTGGCTTTGAACTCACTATGTAGCCCAGACTGGCCTCGAACTTGCAGCGATTCTCCTGCCTCAGCCTCCCAAGTGCTGGATTACAGGCGATACCACTGCATGTGGATCACAATAATCTCAAAAAAAAGTTTAATTAAAAAAGGGTCACAAGGCCCCAGCCTGTGTCATGTGTCTGGCACCCCCACACTCCTGTCTGGACCATGGCCAGGGAGCCATCTGTTGGAGGCATGGGCCCAGGGTCCAAGCAACCCCATTATGCTGGCTCTGGGGGAGTCCGGTGATGGCTGAGACGTGCGGGGCTTCCTCTCGGGAGCTGAGGTCCTAACCCTTCTGGGGCTGTGTCCTCAGGGCGGTGTGCCCAGCCTCCCAGCCTGACACTCCCGAACCAGATGAGAACCGCTGGGCTGAGGGTGGCGCTTTCGACTCTCCTCTCTCGGTCACCGCAGTCTCCTAGGGCTCAGGGTCCTTCAGCCCCTGCGTTCCCTGGCGTTTGCTCCGACGAGCCCTGAGGCGGGCACGGCTCCAGGTCAGGAGCCACTAGGGAAATCAAATGGGAGGTGGGAGGAGATCCGTGTCAGAGCCGCAAAGTGGCTGCCACAACAGGCATCGGCATGGGGAGACCCTGGAACCTGTGCACTCCTGGTGGGAATGTAAAACGCTGCCGCCACAGCGGGAAACAGCACGGTGCTTCCCTAAAATTCAAAACAAAGCAGGGTGCGGTGGCACACAACTGTGATGCTAGCTTCTGGGGAGGCTGAGGCAGGAGGATCTTGAGTTCAAGGGCAGTCTGGGCTACTTAGTGAGACTGTCTCAGAATAAAAAAACAAAAGATCTGGGGATGCAGCTCGGCAGTGAGCACTTGTCTAGCAGGAGAGAGCACGGGAAACTCCACACAGTACCATCTGGTCTAGCAGCTTATTTCTAGGGACACCCGAGGGGTGCAAGGGCAGTTCGAGCTGAACACCTGCAGTTCGCTGGGAACAGCCAGCCGGCTGTAGACAGCAGATGCCGTGCACAAGTCTCACCTGCGCCTGTGGCTCAGGGGTGGTGCGTGCTTGCCCAGCATAACATGCAGTCGGGCATGGAGGTGCGCACCCGCAGCCCCAGCACTCAGGAGGCTGAGGCAGGAGGATTGTTGTGAGTGCTAGGTCAGCCTGGGTCACACAGTGAGGCCATCTCAAAAAAGAAAGCAAAGTCCCAGCCTCCTCCTTCCTCTGCCTTCCTCCCCACACACAGCCAGGGGAGGACCGAGCCTGCAGCCTCGAGAAGAAAGCAGTGCTGCACGCAAGAGCCCCGGGAGACACCTGGCCGCCTCTCCTCCCTCCTCCCTGGCATCCTGGCCTGAGAGAGAATTCACGGCACTTGAGGCTTTATGGCAGAAGGGTCCCTTCCAGTCCACAAAGCCACTGCTGGGGTGGAGGGGTGAGGGTGTCGGTCACCGGGCGCTCTGAGCAGGGACCCTAGATGGTGGCCAAGCCTAACAAACGTCAGAGCGGCAGCATCTTTGTTCCCAGGCTACCACTGCCCAGAGCGCTTGGCCAGAGCGCAGAGAGCCCGGCCCAGGGCTGCACTGCGAGCTGTGTGCTCTGGGGTCACCGACTTGCCCTCTCTGGGCCCGAGCTGCCACAGCTGCAAACGCAGGTGGTGAGAAGACTGACTTCGGGCCCACTGCGAGACTGGAAGGGCCCCCACGTTTCACCCGGAAGGAGGTGCGATTGTGGCCGCTGGGTGGTGTGGGGTGGCAGGAAGCTTTCTGCCGCCTTCACCTGGAGGCGGCTTCGCACAGCAGACAGAAGGTGGCTCTGTGGGGTGGCAGCTGTGCGATGATGAGGACGGTCTCAGGTGGCTGTGAGAGCACCGGCCACAGCAAACCCCAACAAACACCGCGCTGTGACCTTCAGGCACAGGGAGCTGCCTGCCCCAGAGACGGACTCCGTGATTCCCACCTTCCCATGCCGCTCTGGCCAGCCCCTCAGCCACCGGCTGTGAATGTCCAGAGCACAAGGTCCCCCGGGAGACGCCCTGCGAAAGCTGAGCCTCCGGACGCCTGCCCAATGTGAGGCGGTGGGAGGGGCTCGTGCCGAACATGTTTCCCCTGGTGTCCTACTTTGATTTTCCTGTTTTGAGTCCTCTTCTCCCCTCTGTTTAACTACTTCCCCTGTCCAATGGACTCATTCTCTTGCAGCTCCTGAAGGCGTTGCTATTTTTAAAGCCCAGTGCAGTGTTCAAAGGAGACTTCCCAGGTGACAGGCCCCAGCCAAAAGGCTAAATGCCTCTGAAGTGGTGGAGGGATGCGAATGCTTGTCCTGACGTAGCCCAGGCTGGCTTGGAACTCGTGGTGATCCTCCTGCCTCAGCCTCCTGAGTGCTGGGCTCACATGTGTGCACCACCATGCTCAGCAACTTATTTTCCCACTCCAACGCAGTCTTCAGGTCTCCCTTCCTGGGTCCTCCCCAGTGGGCCAGGCCTTAGGGTTGTCACCAATACCAGCTGGCTATGGGCACGGGACAGCCAGTGGCCAGTGGGAGGAGGGTGGGGTACAGCCTTCCCGAGGGCACTGTCCCTCCGTAGGGCACAAGCCCTTCAGGGCAGCGCCCATTATTCTGAAAATGGCTTGCACACTCCGGCATTGGCTGTTTTTCACAGCAGGTCTGGAACGGCTCTGCTTCTCAGAACTCTTTCTTTACCCAGCACCCATCTGGAAAGACCAGATGCCACTCAAAACAGCTCCGGCTGAGTCAAATTGATTCCAGGACGTGGGTCTGGGGGACCGGCAGGCTTTTCTAACAAAACCGTGTCAATATTTTCACGGAACTCCAGGGCCACCTTGGGTCAGAGGTCTAAAACTGGGACCTGACTGTCTGGGGAAACTGAGGGAACCACTGGATCGTCAGAGACCCCATTCCGCTGCCCAGAGGCCTAGGGACCCAGTGATTCTGCGATTTCACCCTCCTGAGGCGAGAGAGGAAACTGAGGCAGTAGAGGGGGCAGACTAATGTGCTGAACTGAGGGATCATCCTGGCATCTTCCACACGCCCAGGGGTGCTGGCTCCAAGTGCAACCCCCAGAGCAGGTTCCCAGGCTCACCCCACCACAGGCTACCCCAGGGACATGTTCTCGGCCCAGGGGCACAGTGTGCCCAGCCACACCCAGTCTGTGTTCTGTTCCCACCATCCGGCCGAGCTCTCCCAGCTCGAGGTCAGATGGCTACACCACACCCTCCCGGACACGCGGCGAGGCCTGGAGTCAGCTGCACAGCGTCAGCCTGAGCCGCCTGCTGGAGAAAGGCCCACTTTACCCCAACTTGGTGAAAGCCTGGGAATGGACTTTATTTATTTCCCCAGTACCGGGGATTAACCCCAGGGCCTTTACACTGAGCTGCATCCCCAGTCCTTTTTCCGTTTTTGAATTCTGAGAAAGGGTCTCACTAAGACGCTGAGTTGCCTAGGGTGGGCTGGAGCTCATGACCCTCCTGTCCCCGCCTCCCACGTGCTAGAATCACAGAACTTTGGGTCCCTCTGGCTCTATCTACCCGAGAACCCTTTCTTTGGCTTCAACGGCTTTGACTTGGGTTTTGTCACTTGCGCCTGAAAGAGGCTCAACTGACACGAGGCTTCTTCCAGTTCTGTGTTTAGGCTGGAGCTGAGAGTCTCACCGCCACCCCTTTCCACCCGGCCCTGAAGCTGTGACGCAGCCTCCCGCCTCTGTGCATCCCGTCACCTGGGACTCCGGGCCTCAGCAGGACACTCACCTCCTCCCTGTTCCGAGAGAGTGTGTTGGGGTCGATCGCGCCCAGGGACAGGTTGGGCAGGAGCAGGTTGAGCACTTTTGCAGCGAGGACCTAGGCAGGAAGCAGAAGAGAGGGGTGAGTCGGCACCCTCGCGGGCTGCTCGTGAGTGACAGCGAGCAGGAAGCGACAGGAGAGACCCCCGCCGCCCTGCGGCCAGGCTGCTTTCCCTAGCGAATGTCCAGACACTCTTGATTCAGCCAACCTCAACCCCACCTTCTGGGCTTGGTGCCCCTCAGGGGAGTGGTGAGCAGGCCTTAATGGTAAAGTGGGAATGTCTTGTCTATTTGTTGTTGTTGCTTATTTTTTTGAAGCGGGGTCTCGCTGCATAGTCCAGACTGGTCTCCAACTCACAGTGAGCCTCCTGCCTCAGCCTTCACAGTGCTGGGATTACAGGTGCGCGCCACCGTGTCTGGCTTTGTCATGTCTGTTTTTGGCCTGCTGTGGATTCTGTGTGGTCCCTCTCCCTACAAGCTCTCCTCGGTTGTGTGAATCTGAACGGTTTGTGTGTGTACCCAGCCATTTCTCTAGGGTTCTAGAAACAGACAGGAGGGCAGAATCACTGGGATCACAGGCGGCGAGAGGCTGGTGAACGAGGCAGCAGGAAGCGCGGATCAGAGAGAATCCTGATTAGCAGTCCGTGCGGCAGAGGAAGGCGACCTCATTGGATTGGATTCACGGGCCGGCGGTGTCGAGGAAGGCAGGCCCTTCACGTTGCTGCCTGTGCCCTCAGCTGTCAGTGGGCCCTGAGGAAGGCTAACGACACCCGTGTGGGAGTCCGGTCCACAGTGGGTACTGAGTGCGTGCTGACTCCGGGCTGGGGGTCATCTCGGGCCCTGACTCCCATCCCCAGCACCACACAAAGTGCTCACCGGCCTTGAACCTGACTCAGTCCACGCCCTGCCCTGCCCCCTTTCCTGCCGAATGTCACACGTCTGACTCGGGCCGCTTGGGGATGGAAGATGCCATTTCCAAAGCGCGCCGTGAGATGCCAGAATTACCCGGCACAGCGGGTGCCAAGTGAAGGCTCACAGAGCATCAGGGGCACGCGGCCCGGAGCTCGGCAGCCCCAGGGGAGGGTGCGGACGCCTCCTCTGCTAGGCACCTGGGCTTCTAATCTTTACAAAACTCCGGAGGGGCTCACTTTCTCCTCATTCAATGATGAGGAGCTGGAGGCCTGGCCACCTGTGTTCAGAGGAGGGGACAGGAGCGCAGGGTGTGCAGGCCACCCCTTCCTGGAGAGGCGCGCCCCCGGGGCCTCTCTCCCCGCCCCCACGTAGCTCTGTGTCTTGCTGTCTCTCGGTCTCTCCTCATCTCTGTGAGAGTCCTCAAGAGCTCCGATTTTCCCTCTGGGTCCCTGGACCCCTCCCGCCTCCTTAGGGCCCTCGGGGCTTCGCAGGCACCCAGGTGTCAGGCAGAGAGCATGCCAGGGCTTGGCTCCCACAGCCCTTCCACGTGCACCCCTCGCTGACTCCACAAGGCCCACTCTGCTTCCCACTGCGGTGAACGCCAGCCTTCTGCTACACAAACAGCACCCCCGCTCCTGCAGGGACAAGGTCAGGGTCACCATGCCCCGACCGTGGTGTCCCGCCAAGCAAACGCCTTCCTGACAGGGCCTGAGGCAGCCCCCTGGGGAGCGCTCTGGGGGGATGTGACACACCGAGCGCCCCCAGAGTCATGGTGCCGGGCCACCTCCATGCCCGGGCCTGGAAAGGGGGCTCAGCACTCGGGACAGGACACAAAGATTGGAGGATTCGGAAGCCGGATCAGACGTCTGTGAACGCCAAGAACTGGTGCTCCTCTCAGAGCCCAAGTCCCACAGCTGGGGCGTGTGCCTTTAAAAGTTAAACTGAAAATGAAGAGAAACATGCCTAGACTCTGTGCGCATGAGAGGACGGCCCAGGGACTCCTCCGAGCAATGGTGGCCCCACAGCAACGTCACAAGGACAGAATCGTAACATGAATCGTGACGCAAATTCCCAAGTTACAAAGGACAGACTTCAAGGTATGCTGCTCCCACGGCCTCCGGCACGGACACGGCACCTGGCGGTGACCCGGCTCATCCCTGCCAGGCTTGGAGCCACAGCAAGGCCACCCACGGCAGGAAGTCCCGCATGCGAATGCGGTCACCCTCCCCTTGTCCCCTGTCTGCCAGCTCCATCCAAGACACCAGTGTCCCGCCCATCCCCAGATGAGAGGTCACAAGCCAAGATCACGTGGCATCCGGTCCCTCCATCCGAGCCCACCACCAGATCTGTCTGCTGACCAACCTGGCATGTCCTGGAGGCCCATCACCCGGCTGTGGGCACTGGGGAGACCCACTCGTCTGTGTTCTCAAACCCACGTCTCGTTTCAACACAAGGGGCCGGGAGCAAGGCCGCCAACAGGAAAGGGCCAGTCGACCTGCAGCCAAAGGACTCCTGCGAGGGGTGGTCGTGCCCGCTACCCTGGCAGGGCTGGGGGTGGCGGGCTCAGAACAGGCGAAGGCGCTGGAAAGGCCCAGCTCTCATCTCGGCAAGCAGAGGAAGGTACTGGAGTCCCAGCAACCGGTCTTGGGGGTCCAGCCACAAACTGCACAGCTGTCCAGATGTCCCGTGGCCTCCCTGCCCCAGGCAGTCCTCGGGCCAGCAGCAAGCTGCCCTTGTCAAGGAGCTGCCCTAAGAAAAGTTCGGACAGCTCTGACCTCCAGCTCTTTTTCTAGACGAGTCAGCTCCAGGTCCCATTTCTAACAAGATTCCATTAGGCAGAGGCCCAAAAAGAAAAAAATAGGGGTTTAACCTCTTCCCCACCAAAAAACCAAGAAAGTGGGTGAGCTGTGACACAGGGGTGGGATGCTTTTCCCCGCCTCTCATTCGGGCTTCCAGACTGGCCTTCCCCTTTTGATCCTCCTGCCTCAGACTCCCGAGCAGCTGGGATTATAAGCATGGTCCACAGCATCTGGCCCTCAGGTTTGTTGATTTCTTGAGTGAGGAGAGCGCAGGGCAGGTGAGGAAGACAGAAGCAGAGTTGAGGCTGCAGTAGGGAGCAGCGGGAAGGAAGGAACCACAGCGCAGCTCCTGCCAGGGCTGAGCGAGGCTGTTGAGGTCGACCAGATGGCCACTCGGCCAGGCCTGCGGCATCACCCTCAGCCTCTACCAGCTGCTGTGCCCCAGCTACCTGCTTCTCAGGGACCATGGAGGCCTCAGCCAGGAGTTCTCACCAGGACTGGAGGTGGGGTCAACATCATTACTGCTCTTGACGCGACTTTGTTCAAAGGCCTCAAAATCTTCGGTACCTGTCAGATGTGGAGAGAGCCTCTGCACCTGCTCAGGGGCACGTAGCCCCAGATGGGCCCATCACTGTGAGGGCCCCTCCACCTGGCGCCCGGACAGGCGAAGTCAGACTCGTGCAGCCGCAGAGCTTCCGACCATGGCGACCGGACCTCGGCCCTCAGTGTGCTCGCCCGAGGGAGATGTGAAGGCCGCAACCCATGATGAAGGCCACGTGGTAGCTAGACCCCAGAAGAGGCAGGCTGTGAAATGGGAATCTGGATTCACATTCTGGTTCTGCATCCAAGAGAAGGCCGTGACCTTCAGTTTCTTTTAATCTATAAAATGGCGATAATAAAAGCAACCTCTTGGGAGGCTGAGGCAGGAGAGTCACTGTGAGTGTGAGGTCAGCCTGGGCTACACAGTGAGTTCAAGGCCAGCCGGAGCTACACAGTGAGAACTTGTCTCAAAACCCCAAAATAAAGCAACCTCAAAGGACTGCTGGGAAGGTCCTATGAGACCTGAGGTCACAGGGCTTGTTCCTAATTCCCTCTCTGGTTTCCAGCCTGGAGAAGAAGCCTGATGGCTAGCTGGTGGCCAACTGATGGAGTAAGCAAAGGGTCTTCAGGGCAGAGACTTCAGGGACAGCATGTGGCCTGCAGCTCTGTGACAAACGACACTGTCCCCACGCATAAGAGCACCTCTCCCACGACTGACATCGGCAGTGTGACTGATGTGGAGAAGCTCGGGGTGCCGTGAGCCCTGACACGTGCTGTCCCGTCACCTTACACAGAAGGGACACACAGTGCTCTTACAGGCCCTCAAGGTCTCGGTGGCTCCCTGCGACCGTTTGTAAGCTTCCGCCCAGGAAGGCCCGGCCACAAAGAGGCCATTTCTGTGTCTGTCTGACCGCGCTTCCAGCCAGCCGACCTGTGCAAGGAAGGTCAAGACTGTGCCTCTTTGGGGGCAGCACTCGGACCAGGATCAGGATGGGGACGGTTACCTGGTAACACGGGAGGGGTCCCTGGGTCACAGCAGACTTTCTTGGGAGGACAGACATACTTGGGGCAGATGTGCAGTAGACAGGCCTCAGAGCAGGGCCCCCAAGGTGCCCTGTGGGGACTTGCTGGGTGGATGGCTTGTCCCTCAAGTCACGTGTCTAGAAATGTGAACGCCAGCTCTGAGTGATCAGGTGACTTCTCTGCCATAGGTCCCTGTCGTGGCTGCCAGGGCCAGCTCATAGTCACAACTGAGTTCTGAGCACTGGGGGCCAAAGTCAGCAGTGGTGTGAAGGGTGCAACAGCCCGCACCCCCGCCTGCTCGCCCGTTCTTCCAGCCCCACGCCCTGAACACCCTCTGGATTCTCTAACAGGGATGCGTGACTTTCACACGGGAAGTGGACCGGGTCACGGGAAGCTGGCCTTGGGCATGTTTTGGGGCGAGAGGGCACCCCAGTGCTCACTGGCCCCGAGCAAGACCAGAGTCCTCATTTCCTTGTCTGAGAACAGGAACTGTTTCCTCTCCATGCAGGGTGGTGCCTGAGAGGAAGCCAGACCACGTGCTCTGGACGCGGCGGGCTGGGCCACCTTGGCGAGCCGCCAGCTTGGCTGGGAGCAGGGCCCTTGTGCAGCACCAGTGTCTCCTGCGTCCCTGCCCAGGACCACGGGGGACAGCAGAGAGGGTCACGTACAATGAGTGTCCAAGTTCTGGGGCATTTCTGTCTCCCCCAAGGCTCCCACAGAAAGAAGGGCGTGACCAGCTGCCGTGCAGTCCTAATGTCATCCCCGACAAGCACAGTTCAAGGGACAGGAAACCAGCTCGCCAGCAGCTGAGGAGGGGCCGTGGGATTTCTGCTCCTAAACCTCTGTGGCTGCCACTTTCTCTGTGAAACCTCTTCCCCAGCTCAGCGGTGTCTGGGGCACCAGGCTCTGTCCTTGCTGTGTCCTTCTCTGGGCTAAATATACCTCGGCTTGCTGGAAACCAGCCTCAGCATAAGAAGCAGATGGTGGCAGATTTCGGGCATGGGGGCGAGCTGCAGTCCTCTCATGCTGGGGTGCCTGTCTGTGCTCACAGACTGGGGGTCTCGTGCAGCCTACCTCAGTCGTCCTGATGGTCAGGCGGGCGAGGGCACGGGCCGGGGAGCCCTGCGTCTCTGAGGGTCACAGCAGCAGCTGCTGGGATGACCAGGAGTTAACCACCAGGGCCCTGGCCCCCAGCAGGCCCTGTCCCTGCAGGGAGACCCTTCGCAAGCCTGGATGGAGAAGGGGCGCCAGGACGTGTGGCCGAGCGAGAGGTCAAAATAAAACCCAAACACCCCGAAACAGGCCCAGCTGAGAAAGAAGGACCCCGGAGCACAAAGACTCTTGAACCATATGCACAAATTGTTCTTAAACTTTTTAAATTGAAAAAATTGTTAGCAGAGGATTCTCTGATGCTCTTTCAAGGAAGTGGGGAATGGTCACTGGGACCCCGGGACAGGCTGGGCCCAGGTCACAGCCCACCTCACTCAAAATTGCAGTGGCTGGGGGCAGCAACAGATTCTGGGGTGGGAGGGTGGCACTCAGCTCCAGGGCAAAGGGAAATCTAATTTGTCTTGGTTAGTAAGAGCAGACCCGTGTTCCCCAGGGGCGGTCCGCTCCTGATTTGACAAGGTGATCTATTATCCCGGGCTCAGGAAGGTCACAGTGCCACAAACGGCCGCCTTTGCTGGTCAGCACAGGGCACAGCTGCTGTGGTCCCCGGTTCACTTTATCCAAAAAGCCCTCCTCCGGTCCCCGCTTTTCTCTAAGGGACAACATCCAGCCGTGAAAATGATGTCTGCTTCCCCGCGGACGCATCCTCCATGCAGAGAAGGCAGCCCCAGCAGGAGTGCCGTCTGTCACACGGTGGTGTCAACCCCGAGGGCCCAGCACACTTCGTGGTCCTTGAACATCCAGCCGCCCTGTGCAGGGGCCTCGTAATCTCATCGGGACGGGAGAGGTCCAGAGGGTCCCGCATCCCTCGCACGTTTAAAGATGAAGTGGACGGCAGGGTGTGGTGTGCTGGGCCGAGGGGCCTGGGTCTTCCCTGACGACCTCCACTGCTGTCCTGCACAGCACCGAGATTTACTGCTGACCAAGTCGATGCCCACATGCCAGTGGGAACAGCAAAATCATGGAGCTGATGAATCTCTCCTCTCCAGGGAATGAAGTACCTCGCTGTCCTCTGGTTCAACTATGGGATCGTCCCAGGGGTCTTTTGGCCCAGCCCACCCCCATCTCAGCTTGCTGTGATTCTCTGTAACACAGACTCAGGCGGCTGTGGGCAGAGGAAACACTAAGCACATTCCCGGGGCTTTGTTCCCTGCACTCTGTTCCACTGTGCGGGTCCAGAAAATCCCCTGCAGGGAGGCTAAGAGCTAATGCCTATTTATTTACACACACACACACACACACACACACACACACACACACACACACATTCATTTTGAGACAGGGTCTCATTATGTATTCCAGGTTGGCCTTGAACTATGTAGCCCCCAGGCTGTCCTTGAACTCAGGGTGATCCTCCTGCCTCAGCTTCCCAAGAGCTGGGATTACAGGTGTGTGCCACCACTGTCATTTGGTGGCAGGCCATAGGGTAAACCTGCAGTCCACCTCCTCCTGCCCCTGTGAGAGTCCTGAGACCCCTCAATGGGGCTATGAGGCATCTATTGTTAAGCTTCATGCCCCGAAAGAACAGATCTATACTGGTGCCATGTCCACAACCCACAGGAAGAGCCCTTCAGGCCTCTGATCGCATCCTCTGCCTGGGGGAGGGGCACCTGAAGTCGTGAGGACAAGAGGGCCCCACACATGGAGTGCTGCCCTCAGATAACACACGGAGCGTGCCATCCCCAGATAAAGCAAGTGGCAGAGCCGTCGGCGTCCCGGGTCACAATGCCCGGCTCTCAAGCCCACTCCTCACCACCTCCCGCTGCGCCGGTGCCAGTCCCACCCGGCAGGCGACCCTCCCTGGTGTGATGACTTTGCCGGACAGAGAGCGTGTGTGACCTTTCCGCTCTTAAACTGGCCGGCGCGCAAACAGGAAGGCCTTTTTCTTGCACATCTGTGAGGAAATGAGCCTGGTTTGTGGGATGAAGGAGCCAGGTAGCAACAATGCCTGGTACCCGCCCAGACCTCCGCACAACAGCCCTCTCGCCAGCTGTGAATGAGAACTCTGTTCCCGGGGACTGCAGGGAGGGTCAGACCAGAAAGTCCTTTACCTTGAAGGTGGTTGCAGATTCCGGACTGGCGAGGACTAGAGGCGAGATGAGGGCCATGCCGGCAAAGTGGCTGGGCCTCTCTGCGGCCGCGAGGATGGCGATGGCTCCGCCCTGCAAGGCAAGGCAGGCACACAGTTCTCACCAGTGCGCGTCTCCTGGCCACGAGCCCGAGGACCGTGGCCTTGGAACAGACACCGTCAATGGTGGACACACTAGATCCGAAGTTATTTGTCACACCTCTTTGTCCCTCTCTGGGTTTTCAAAAAGCAAACATTTTGGAGAGATATAAATAAGGTTCCTGCCCGTGGGCTGCAAGTTAAACAATAACATAGTCCCTTTTCATTTCAAACCCAAAGCTGGCAAACCAACAATTCATCCATTCTGAGTTTCACATGAGATTTGGGGCAGAGGAATGGGCACGGGAGCGGTGGTGGTGGTAAAATCCAATCATAATAATAGATTGCTCTACGTTTTCTTCCTGGTTTCATAAAGGCCCTGGAAATTTAGTTTCCAAGAAAAATATTTAGTTACTGTGGACAGTGAGGGAGGAGGGAGGGCGCGGCTGTTGGGAACTCCAAGGTAAGCAGAGTCGAGGGTGTGGGCTCGACGCTCAGGGCAGGCGGGGCGGAGACCGAGAGGCCGAGGCCAGCAGCCGTGAGCGGACAGCAGCCCTGCCCTGGCGAGAGGGCCCCAGCATCCAGCTTCAAGAAGGTTCCAACCCTCCGCCCGCCAGCCAGCCGCTCTGTGGGCAGAGCTGGCTCAGTTTAAGGAGCCCGGATTTAACGGTTAAACCTGGCTGACTCCTGGGAGAGCCTGCAGACGTGCACAACGAAGAGGCACTGAGTGGCTTTAAGGAATGGCTTCCCCAGGGACCCCGTGAGATGGCACCGCGGGGACAGGGGATGGACACAGAGGGGCAGTGCCCGGGCTCCCTCGGGGGCTGCCTCCAGGACCCGGCTGGTGTCCTAAGCACCGAGGCAGCCGGAAGTGCAGGGTGTGCAGACAGCACAGGGGCAGAAAGCCGGCTGCACCCCACCCCGCATCCCCGCGAGGCCGGCCCAGATGTCACCTGAACTAGGTCTCCACCATCTGCTTACCATGGAGTGGCCCAGCAGGAAGACGGGCAGGTCGGGGTAGTCCTTCTGCATGGCGTCCACGTGGTGCAGCACGTCCCTGACGTAGACCTGGAAGTCGGACACCACCAACCTCTCCCCATCGCTCCGACCGTGGCCCACTGGAAAGAGAGCCACAGCATCACGGGTTGAATTCTCGAGTGTGTCACCTCACCTAACCCTTGCGCAGTGTCCAAGGAGGCGAGACGACCGGCACACAGACCCCCCCATGCAGCTGCTGCACCGGCCCAGGACGCCTGTGTGCAGTTCAGTGCCTTCCGGGCTCCCCTGGCCCTGGCCCCTCACAGCCGGGCACTATCACCCTTCACCGGGCAGAGGTGCATCTGTCACCTCCTCATGCGGCTTCAGGGGAAGATCCAGCGACAAACGTGAAGCAAAATGCAACAGCCAAGCGTGCCCGCCAGGAATCTTCTCAACGGAGTGGTGATCACACTGGGTCCCACGCTGGCCCTCTGAATTTTTGCTCTGTCACATTTCTGCACTGTTCACTTCCCCTCTCCTCCCTTAGGGTCCCTCCACACTTCTCCTTTGGAAAGGACTTCATCTATGGAAGCCATTTGTGTGGCTGAGGCAACAGTGTGAAAGCCGCAGAAGCGAGAAGAGCTTCCAGAGGGCTAGGCGAGAGCCAGCGCCACGGCTGTCCCTTCTCCCAGGGCTCCTGGAGAAACAGCAGTGCTCCTCTGACAGTGGAAAGGGGTGAGGGGGTCTCTGAGCCCACTGGGAAACCCCCCTTGAGGCAGCCCCCAAACTCTGGTTTCCCATTGGTTTAAGTATAAAGCATCCCCGAAAGACTCGTGGGCAGGGCTGGACCTTCAGTGCGGCAATATCCACAGAGGGCCTGGAGAGGTGGTCAGATCATGTGGGCCTTAACCTCACAGTGGATCATCCATTGGTGGGTTCATGGCTGATGGGCTGTTAGGAAGTGGGGCCTCCTTGGAATAAATGGGTCCCAGGGCTGGGCCTCTGGGGGGTCTATCGAGTCCCTGCCCTTTCTTCCCCAACTCCTTCCCCCTATCTCTGCTTCCTGATCACCATGAGGTGAGCAGCTTTCCTCCATGCCCTTCCACCATGATGCTTCCATCTCACACTGGCCTAGGAGCAGCAGAGCCAGCGACCATGGACTAAGACCCCTGAAACCATGAGCCAAACCAAACCTGTCCTCCTGGAAGTTATAGCAGGGTATGTAACTAAGACACCTCCTAGCTCTGACTGTTTTCTCTGTCTCCTTTCCTTGGATGACCTCTGTACTTCATCCATTTTTTAAAATCAAAAATGAATTTTAGGAGATAATTCACTCCCAAGATTCAAAAGTCAAAGTGGTATCCAGGGTAGACACAGTGGTTTCCTTCCCACCTCCATCCCCTTCCACCCTCTGCTCACTCTCCTCTTTGGGTCTCCACCCCTGTGTAGGAGCAGGCATGCCCTGGCCTGTGTTAGTCTATTTTCTGAAGCAGCAGTTTGACCAGAGTGACTCCATTTTGCGTACAAGTGCCACTGTACAGTGACCCACACCTTCCTTGTCTGTACAGATAACAATTCCCATGTGCCCACATAGCACAAACTGATAAATAACTTATTAATGCCTATAAAAAACTAACTTATTGCCGGGCGTGGTGGTGCACACCTGTGATCCCAGCACTTGGGAGGTGGAGGCAGCAGGATGGCAGCCAGTATAAGGCCAGCCTGGCTACACAGTGAGACCTTTCTTAAAAAACAACAACAAAAAAAACAACAAAAAAGAAGAACTTAACAATTTCCATGAGGAGAACATGGACACACAGGCACAGCAGGTTATATCAGAGAAAGATTTACAAAGGAGGAGCACCCAGACCACAGCCCAGATGATGGACTTCCGGCTCTGTCCCCAGCGTCGCGTGTGACTTGAGGCCTCCTGGAAGTCCCCGTCCGGCCACCTCAACAGCTCCTCAGCATCAGACTGGCTCTCTGCCTTTGCCCTCCTGTAGCCTCTTGAAATCCACTGTGGCCTTGAACCCTTTCTCAGCCATCCTGTGAGCTGCATGTCCCTGTGTGCAGCGTTGACATGTGACTTGGGTGTTAGAGACATTAGTAATTAAGACTGGGACAGGATGAAAGGACTCATGACCACCACGGTCACAATCACCGAGCGAAACCAAGAGTTCCCAGCGGATTAAAGCTGGCGAAACTGATGGAGCGTCTGCATTTACTGTCACTCAACGATTCTGACAGAGGAGAAAGACACAAAGGTGTCTGTGTTAATGGCACAGCTCACTCAGCACCCCGTCTCGAACACGAAATCACCTACAACACACCCCGGCCCGTATCTTGCTTCATTCACCTGACAATACCCTGAAGATTTTTTGATATGTGAGATCCAGCGCCTATCCAGACTTTTTCTCCAACATTTTCAGTGCAGAAATTTCAAATGCACAAAAGAATATTTCCTGGAAGAATATTCCTATAAACATCCATATGCCGACTATCTTTATTCAAAAGTTATGATTTAAAAAAAAAAGCTATGATTTTATTTTCTGCACATATACACATTTATAAAGATAAATGTGGCTGAACCATTTAAAAATAAGTTGTAGACATTTTTGGTTTTTTCTTTGTTTTTTTGTTTGTTTTGGTTTTTGTTTTTTGAGACAGTGTCTCACTATGTAGCCCAGGCTGGCCAGGAACTCCTGGTGATCCTCCTGCCTCAGCTTCCCGAGCGCTGGGATGACAGACATGAGCCACAACGCCCAAAACTTTCTAGGCTCCTGAATCAGTTTCTAGGCTCTCGGGAGCTTCTAGGCTCCGGAATCAGTTGCCTTCTTTGGATTTCTCTGTCACTTGCAGGGGTTGAGACCCTTGCCGCCATTTAACTTGTGCCAGCATCTTAGCCAGTCTCCCGCCGCTGCATGCCCACGGTTCCACAACTCCCATCTCCTCTTTCCGACCTGTGGTCCTGCCACCGTTTCCCAGTGCAGTGCAGATTCCAGCCCCGCATTCTCAGGCCCTGCAGACAGCTCTCCACACCACACATTCCAGACCCACTCATGCCACGTGCCCCATCCAGGGCCTCTCAGCCGACGCCGAGGGGGCTGCTGTACACCTGCCTCGCAGGGCCGTTTCCCTTCCACAGCAGGCTGCTCAGAGTCCTGGCTCTCTCCTCCAGCCAGCACCACCTGTCTGTCCCCGGAGCCCGAAGTCCTCACATTCAGGGACAACGGCCCTGTTGGCGGGCGGAGGCTGCTGTGCGCTGTGCCCGGGAGGACTCTGGGTCTGGCTGGACCGGGGCCAGGGCCGCCTCGCGGGCATCGTCTCTTCCTGCTTCCCTGCACAAGTCTGTGGGTAGGAACTGCAGGCAACGCTTCCATGATGGCTGCTCACCAGAGAGTCAGCTCCAGGATGCAGCGATAGCCGAAGCCACGCATTTCCTCTTTGAAGTGGTTATTCTACAAATGCAATGAAAATCACCCTTCTCCTTGTTTTTTAAAAGAAAATCCCTGCTCCACAGGCTTTAATCCAACATATTTTAAGTTTTATTTATCCTGATTCCTCCATGTGTTAATCGTGCATTATCACTAGAACAGTCTCGATCTACGGCTCATGAGAACTTCCGCATCTCCCATCTCTCAGAGAACTAGTTCCACTACATGTCCGTTTTCTTACAGAAACAAAAGATCTAGTAAGATAATAGCTTTCGGAAAGGAAAGAGAGTTCAGCATTAAGAAAGCAGTAACACCGCCACCTGGGATTTGTACGGGGCCTGGGTTTCTGCACAGTTCCCAGGGTTATTTCAGGTGACCCTCACACGTGTGTGACCTCTGGATTCTTTTCGCTTCTACCTGCGAGCTGAGAAAACGGCCCCCAGCCCCAGCCAGTGGGTGGCAGGTCAGGAATGGAGTCCGGTTTTATGTTCCATGTCCAGGATCTTTACTGTCACAGCTCAGGGCAGAGCACAGGCCACAAACAGCAGACCTGGAGACTGATGGAGAGGGGGAAAGTCCTCGTAGGATAAAATCCTGCTGTGGACATGCACAGCTGTGTCTTCCTGCATGTCCCCGACTGCGGGGCTTGTGCTTGGGCTGAGGCCGAGCCCTGTGTCTCCCAGCAAGGGGCTCACACGCGCCAGGGAATGTGCGCTCAGCTCCAAGACAGCGGCTATGGGAAGCCCGTGCAGTCTGGCGGGTGGGCAGGATGGAGCCAAGGGGCTGCGATGTGGGAGGTTGAGGAGGGTCGCAGGGTGGGAGAAGGGGCGGTGCCCTGGGAGGTCGCCTTGGCTTCTACCTGAAGGGATATTAGGCCTTGGAGGATTTTACCCACAAGTGCATTTGCATTATTTAAAAATTGGCCTCACTTTCTTATTTTACATATAAGCTCTTGTTAAAAAGCTTTGTCCAACTTTGGGAGGCCGAGGCAGGAAGATTGTAAGGTCAGGTCCTTCCTGGACAACTTAGTGAGCCCCTCTCTCAAAATAAAAACTAAAAAGGGCTGAGGGTGTACCAGGGAACTGTACCCCTGGGCTTGACACCCCGTGGTGGCCTCTGATTTGTCCTGTCCACCCAGGGGATGCACAGGGGACGAGCCCGGTGCTCTGCTGTGCTTCCCCTAATCTGACCTTGGCCGTCTTACTCTTGTCACAGGAGAACAGATCCAGGTACGGCACCGGAATGAAGGCCATGCACACAGGTGCTGGCGCCGGGCTGGCATGGTCCCGTCGGCTCCCTGGCTCCTGAAGGGCCTGTGTCTGTGGGCATCAGGGCCCCTCGCTTCCGGCTCCACACGCTCCCTGAGAGGGCGTCGCCTGCGCTGCCTGGGCAGGGTCCGAGGGGCCCTCGTGCCCTCCACCGGGCCTCTGCACACACAGAACCTCTGTGCCTGCACGGGTGCACCTCAGACCAGGCACGTCTGCATGGGGTCGCAGCAGATTGGCTCATCTACCAAAGGAGCCTGCCCCGAAGAAAGGCAAAAGGGCTCATTTCAGGAAAGGGCTGTCCTCTGGGCTGTGTCCCAACTCTACGAGGCCTGGCCGGAGCCATCCAGGAACCATGAGCTCTCTGAAGGCTGCATGTCCACCCTCAGCCAGGCATACCCACCTCACAGGTCTCCACAGGGATCGTTCCCTGGCCAGAAGGAGCTCCCACTGAGCCAGGGCCCTCTCTGGACAGCTGGTCTCAGTTTCTCCGGGATCATCCATCAAAGGGACAGACTCTCCCGTCTTCTCCCACAGGCCGGGTTTGGCCTTGCACTCCCAGCCACCAGCAAGGCAAAGAAGGGAGAACTCACGCAGAGCCTGAGATCAGGCTGGCGTGGCAGATGGCCACTGTGCTGCCTGGCACTCAAACGACCACGTGAGACCCAAACATGGGAGTCTTGGCTCCCTCAAGCCCAAAAGGACAATGAAGTCCCCCGGTGATGAGCATCAGACACAGCAAGACGTTGTTGGAGGCATGGGCTGGAGACTCGATTTAGTCCCACTTCCGAATGTAAGGGAAGCACGTGAGTTGCTGGGGATGCAGAAACTGGTGCCACAACTTGGGTGAGTAATTTGGCATCATGAAAGGTTTGGCCTCTGTACTTTACCACCCAGAGAGGGCACCCCGAGATTTATGTCCAAGCGAAACCCCTGGACATGGGACACCGGGAGACAGAAATGATTCCTAGCAGCCTGCTGTGAGAACTAGACAATGGAGATGTTCTTGAAATCCAGACTGTCAGACAATGGTGAAAATGAATAAAGGAAAACCACAGGAAGCCCAGTGGACCGATCTTAGAAATGAAATGTAAAGTGAAGCGAGCCAGTCATGGAAGAGTATAAGTTTGATGCTTCCATAATGTTAAAGGGAAAAAAACAAGCAAACTCTGTTTTTTAGAGCTCTATACCTATGTGATAAAAGATAAAATAAAAAAGCAAGGGAATCAAATGCAAATTTCAAGATGGTAAAATCTTCCAGTCCTCTCCCCATATATAAAGTGGGGAGCCAGCAACTCCCATCCAAAAGCCGCCGGGGATAAAGGAACATATCTTCAGCATGTGTCTGACGCCCTTCTGGCCATGTCCCCACTTTACAGCTTCCCAGGTGGGAACCTGTCAGCTCACACATTATGCTGGTGTTTAGCACCCCCCCCCCAGAGCCTTCTCTTTCTAGCCTGCATTTCCCTCATTTAGAAGGACTTCTTCTTGTTTGTTCAGCTCTCCATAGAGAAGGTGTGTCCTCGGTTATAGTCACACTTCCTACAGACGGGCGACTGAATCAGCTTTCTGTTCAGCTTCCTTCAAACTAAAAATTCCCAGATCTATCATGGGACAGACCTTTTCATTTCTTTTTTTCATAAAACATTGTTAGCTGCGTTCTCCATTACTCTTTCTTTTTTTAAAAAAATTTTTTGGCTTTTTGAGAGTCTTGCTACATAGTCCAGGATGGCCTTGAACTCACTAGATAGCCCTGGCAATCCTCCTGCCTCTGCCTCCCGAGTGCTGGGACAACAGGCCTACACCACCACGCCCAGCCGCTGGGTCATTTCCAGCTCCAGGACCTCACAGACAACCTCCAGGATGCAGGGAGATCTTGTGATATATCAGCCTATGACATCTGAACTACATGTTCTTAAGTCAGAGGGACGCCAGAGGCGCTGGCGTTCCCGGGCGTGGGAAACAACCTTCTAAACCTTTCTTGCTGATTCCTCAAGCAAACGCAGGGGCAAGGGACGTGCCAGGTTTTGTTTTCCTGATCACGTTCCTCCCTCTTCAGCAGTAGGTGAAGTCCCTCACAGAAGCTCGAGGGATGGAGACAGGTGCCCCAACTTGAGCTCGGAGTGATGAACACGGCAAAGGCAGCCCCGAAGCCATCTGCCACCATCGGGGCATCCTGCCCCATGAGTGCCACCCTCCCTCCTCGCCCAGGAGAAGGTCACAGTCAGGCTACCTGGCCTCTCTGCACCGCCACCCGGGCACGCCGCTCGGCTTCCTGTGCGGAGTGGAAGTCCTGCGGCTGCCAGGCCGGCCCTGCGGGGGCGAGCACCCCCAAGGCCACCAAGCGGGCACTGGGTCCCTAGATGCCACTGACAGGGCGTCCACAGATTCAGTGTGATCAACCTACCAATCTGTATGTCCTGCGGGGTGGCCACCAGCCACGTGGGTCAGGTACCCTGACTTTAACTGAAACAGAACCCAAGAAGGGCACGGGTCCTCACGTCACCCACCAAACTTCAAGTGCTGAGCAGCCAAGGTGACAGGGAGCTGCTAGGAACGCCCTCGAGGCGGTGTCTCAGGGTGCCACGGAGACGAAGGACACAGGACGCCAGGACCCAGGTTGAAAACAGAAGGTGCTGCATCTTTGATCGGACTGCAGAAGTCTACTCGCTTCTGGGGAAACCCAGAGGCAGAGGGCAGTGGGTGGTGTCAACCCCTGCTGTGCCGGGAAGGGCCCCCATCTGTGAGTCAGGGGCACCCAGTCCCTCCCTCTAGGACCGTGAGCCCTGAGATTGTCCACGCCACGGCTGCAGAGCAGCTCGGACCCAGAAAACTGGAGGAAATAAAAACTGAGGACAGACAGCTCTTGCCCTGGGCAGCCAAATGCGATGGAGTCCCGTGAGCTCGGCCTCTTGCCTGACTCTGAGACACTCCAGAGAGAAAGCCCTGAGCCTCATGCCGCTGAATGACACCCTCAACGCCAGTCACATGCATCTACAGATGATACCAGCTGTTTACGCAGCTCATACGGAACATGTATGAGAGCTTAGGCAGGGCCACCGTGGCGACTTCAGTGGTGTGGTGCTACTTCCTGCCTCCTGGGTCAAACCAATGGGAGGTCACAAGGGTGTGCAGACTGACAATGTTATGGTGATTCTTGAGGTCTTCTTCCTGTTCTGTGACAGGCTCTCACTATGTAGTCGAGGCTGGCCTTGAACTTGTGGTCCTCCCGCCTCAGTCTCCCACGTGTGGGGATGACAGGCGTGCACCACCAAGCCCAGCTACCTGGGGACCTCCTTCCACCCGAAGGCATCTGGCCAGCCCCAACGCGCTTCCGTGAAGTGCCTGCTGTATGCTGGGTGGCGACCTGTTAAACATGGCTGTGGCCCTGGGGACAGATGCGCATGCAGAACCAAAATGAGCTCCAGCTTCCCGAGCTCTGCTGTTCCCAGCAAAGTGGGCGGTCTGGCTTTCAGCGCGTCCCTGCCAGCATGGCAGTGACGCTTCCATAACTGCTACACAGTAGATGGTGGAGGCCGCCTTCTTCTCATCGTGCTTTTTGGTTTCCAGATAGAACCCTACAGGAGCCACCTCTTGGGTATGAAGAGCACACAGCCAGCTCCCAGGTTTCTTCCTTCTGTCTGCAGCTTCCGCTTCCTTTCTCCCTGTGGTGCTGGGGTGGAGCCCGCAGCCTTGCCCATGCCAGGCCGGCGCCCGCCGCGGTGCCCTCAGCCTCTCTTCCTTCCGGCAACCATGTCTTTGCCTTTGGTGGGGAGGGAGCCGTGGAACAAATCCATCCGACCCAGATGATGGGTCAGAAAATATTCCAGGCTCTGGGCCAGCTGCTCTGGAAGTCCTTCCTAATTGCAGGCAGCATCTCGTGGCGCCTGAACTCTGTCAAATGCTCCCTGAAGTACTCCGACCAAACACCAGCCCAGGGGCCACTTCTGTACCATGGAGCAGCTGTCCAGCTTCGCAGATGTCGCCACGGCTGACCTGCATCTTCGGAGCCCAGGCTTTATTTCTGTCTTATTGGTGCTTTTAAATACTGAGACAGCAAGGCTTCCGGCCCCCTCTCTTCCCTTCCTTTTCTTTTCTTTCTTGGTTTTTCAAGACAGGGTCTCCCTGTATAGTCCAGGTTGGCCTCGAATTCACAGTGATCCTCCTGCCTCAGCCTCCTGAGTGCTCGGATCACAGGCGTGTGCCACCAAGCCCACCCTCAGCCCACTGTCTAAGAAGGCTCTGGTTTGTCTCTGTACTCTGATGACAGCCAACAGCAAAAACTGCCAGCTGCTAGTGCTGCATACGACTGTGTGAGGCAATGGGCCCAGTGCCGCGCTCAAGGTGACAAGCCTGTGCCCCTTTGCTGTACCGGCAAAGAATGTTCGGCCACCAACCAGCGTGTCCCATGAATGCTAGCAACAAACATCCTGTTGGGTTCCAAAAGCAGAGCACGTGGGGACCAAGGGAGACTAGAGACAGGTCGAAGCACCCAGAGAGGGGAGGTGAGGCGGCTGGCAGGCCGTCACTCCCTCCTCCAGCAGAGGGAGCATCGGGCACTTTCCTCTCTCTCTTCCTGGAAACATGCACATGGCAAAAAGTCCAAGATCACAGCTTGCTGGCCTGGAAAACAGTTTGTTTCCCTCAACAGAAGCCATCTCCTCCTCTTCCGTCTGTGCCGCCCAAGCTACCCCGACCCTGGTGCAGCTGCTGCCTCCGGCTCCCAGGCCCCGCGTCACCGCTGCCCAGAGGAAGATGTCCCCTGCAGCCGCCGCGCCGCTCCATTTCACCCAGGAGATAAAGACAGAAATTAATTTCTTTACTAATTGGCAGCAGCTTGGGAAAGGTAAGATGCCAGAATTCAGCATATGGGCCATGGAAACACATTCCGATTCGGATCTTTTTTTTAAGTGGCGACAGCATGCTTTATAATGTAACCAACTAAAAGGCTGTTCCGGTGCGGCGTTCGTGAAGTAAAGCACCCTCAGGATTTCATATTTAGAGGATTTATTTGAAAACATCGTACTCTCCACTGTATAAATAAGAGGAAACAGCATGACAAAAAGTGTCATAACTGCGGTTCTTGGCATCGGGCGCGATGATCTTCTTTCCGTACGTGCTGCAGGATGACGATTTGGGTTTCAGAGTGCGAGGGAAGCTGGGTCTGGGATCAACGAGCAGTTCCCACGTGCCGGGCGTCCCGGCAAGTCTCTCCTGTGAAATGTTGAGGGCCGGGAGGCTCCAGGCCGGCCGGAATCAACCAGAACTGCCACCGGCTCCTTCTGCCTCTCCCAAAGTGCCTCCAGCTTCTAACAAGCGACAGCTGCCGGGTGGGGAGAGGCGTTTGCTACCAGAAACATCCAGGATGCGACAGATCAAGGAATAAAAAGTCAGTAGCACAGTAACAGGATGCTCAGCAAATTCCAAAGAATGCCTCGAGCAAACCACACCACTCCCTGCAGTCAGCAAGCCCAAAGGCTTTCAGAATTCAGGAAAATGTTTCATGTGGGAAAAAAACCCTCCCACACACTGGGAAGGAATAAAGGGGAGAAATGTATCCTTAGAACCGAACAGAGAGGGACTGTGTCAAAGGGATAGGAACAGTAGGTCAAACGAGGCAAATTTCCGAGATGTCCTGGATTTTACAGAAAAATTAATTTTAATCTACTTCTTTCGGTCCTTACAATTAACTTCGTGTCAATAAATAAAGTACAGAGACTTTTCTCCCCCAGCCTGGGAACTGAACCCAGAGCCTCACAGTCTAGGGTGTGCTCAACCACTGAGCTACAACCCCAGTGCTTTAAAACTATCTTAAATTTTGAGACAAGGTCTGGCTAAGTTGCCCAAGCTGGCCTCAGACTAGAGACCCTCCTGCCTCGGCTCCCGAGTAGCTAGGACTGCAGGTGTGCACGACTGCTCCTAAGAACCACGTCCTGACACTGTGCTGGCCTCCACACCCTAAGTCCATGTGCTGGCAGGATTTCTGGAAGACACCAAAGAGAACACAGGCTTTGGGGGGACAAATCCTACCTGCTGCTTTGAGCTCCACAACCTCGGCCCCTTACCTGAGCACTGTGATCACTGGTTCCCCCAGTGAAAACTGATGTCCAGGATCACTGTTTACCCAGCAGATATGAGGGGAACGCCTGCCATGCAGTACACGCTCAATAAAAATCAGTGTTCCCCTTTCCACCTTCTGTGACTCCTTGCAGGCAAAGGCACAAGAAACCTGCTTGAGGACCCCCAAGCATGGGTGTGGGGTCTGTGTAGCCCCCACAACACCATCAGCCTGCTTAAACCCAGCGAGACTGTCCTGATGGCTACATCAGCAAGTCCCAGACAGCTGTCCCTGTGTGCAGGCACTGATGGTGCTGGAGAAAGGCTGAGCACACACCAACCAGACCAGATGTGCCAGGGGTGTGGTGATGCACACCTGTAATTCCAGCACTCCGGAGGCTGAGGCAGGAGTGTCGCAGCCTGAACTACATAGCAAGATCCTGTCTCAGAAACAAACAAAAGACCAGACGTGAAGTTCTGTATTTCTGGTGCTCTATTAGACAAAAGTCATTTTGGTTTTTCTGAATGGAATGGGAGACCCTGCTGGCAGCCAGAAACTGGGGAGAGAGGGTGCCACACAGAAGTAAGGCGGGCACAAAAAGAGAGAGAAAGCTGGGAGGCCAAGAGTGCCGCAGGGCTGACCAGGCAGGGCGAGCTGGGGAAGGCCTCAGGACGGCCCAGATGGAACAGCACCCACCCCTGGGCACAGGGACACGTCCCACCCCTCCACCCCACGCACTGCGCCTCTCCCATGACGGTCCACCCGCCTTTCCTGGGCGGCTCCTCTAGCTTCTCCTGGTCCGCTCCCAGTGTCCTTCCGGGCCTGGCCCAGCCCTGCTCCTGTGCCCCACCCTCACCATCCCCGCCTCTGTGTCAGGGCCTCATCCACGCCAAGGACACGGGCTGGGTGGAGACGCCCCAGGTCCCAGCCTGGCGCCCACTGCATGGATCCTGACCCTGGCTGCTCCTCCCACTGTGCTCCCTGCCTCTCTACAGCCACGGAAGCTGGGATCTCTCTGTGTCCCTGTCCCTCCCCACTGGCTCCTTCTAAGGGGGTGTGTGTCTTCCCTCCATCCAGCCCCCTGAGCCCGTTGCTTCCCTGGGGAAGCCCCTCGTGTCTACAGGGTCGGGCTCAGGCTCCGTGCTTCCAACCCTTTTCCCGCCAGCAGCTCCCTGCCCCTCCTCCCCAGCCTGTGGAGGAGACCCAGGTCCACCCACCACCTTCTCACTCCCCCGGAAGGTTCACACCACGGCTTGGCCTGTTCCGATGCTGATGGGGCCGCCCTCACCCAAGGACCCAGGAGTGGGGCCACACTAGGAAGTTCTCTTGTTCTTTCTCCCTGTGTCTGTCTGTCTGCCTGTCTCCCTCTTCCAAAAAACTTTTGCAGTACTGAGGATTAAACCTGGGACCTTCACACTGAGCTACATCCCCAGACTGTGTTTTATTTTTTATTTTGAGACCGGGTCTTGCTAAGTCACTAAACTTGCCCAGGCTGGGCTTGGTCTTGTGATTCTCGAGGCTCAGTCTCTCAGAGTGCTGGGATCACAGGCGTCCCCCACTTGCTCCCCTTCCTGGTCACAGGAGAGAGGCTCCTTGGCCACTGCCTGCCCTCCGATAGACTGTTGGGCCTGTCTGCAGTCTGGCCTGGCACCAGGGAGGTGACAGGGCCACACCATCGTCCCAGCGCTCTCTACCCGACCCTCGCCAGGCTCCATGTACCACTCACTGGAGCCCCTGCGCACTTTTGAATCCAGCCTTTCGGGCCTCACTCCCTGCAGGGCGCCTGCTCCGCCCTGAGTCCCCTGGGCCCCCTCTCTGCTTCCTGTGTGACAAAGTCCCCAAGTCTAGTGCATCCTAAGAGTGTGGGGAGGCCCTCTCACGCATCTGCTGCTCCTCCAGGGCAGGATGCCTTATATTATCTTCGTGCTTCCAGTGTCTACAAAGTGCCGGCCGGGTCCCACTGGGTCGACGGCAGACTCTCAAGAACAAAAGAACCAGCAGGGCATGGTGCACATGCCTGTGATCTCAGCACTCGGGAGGCCGACGCTGAGAACTGCCAACTCTCACATAAATTCAGTCTCAACTCAAGGGCTCTCAGCTCTTGGATCTGAAGAATTCACCCCAGAACCACCCTGACTCTGAAGTTTCCAACTTCTGTTCCGGTCGGATCTGGCTAGAAAGGAGAATAATGAGTGTTCCGAGCAATCCAAAAGCGTCAGATGTGGACAGGGACTCGACAAGGTCACGGTCGCTGGGCGGGGGAGGCACAGGGACAGCCCGAGAGGCCGAGGGGGAGGGAGCCGCGAGGTGGGCGGGACGCAGATCCAGGGAGGCGGGCCCTTTCGAGCAGTGCTGCCGCTTTGGGTGCACTACCGGGAGGCTGGGGGGGTGTCTGCTGCTCCAGGCAGCTCTGGGGGCAGAGTCAGACCTGTGGTGCCTCAGGAAAGCTCGGAACTTCCCCGCAGGAGGCCCCTGGGAGGATCCAGAAGCTTCTTAGCTCTGTCAAAAAGGCAAGACTTCTTCACCGCAGCCCGCTTGTCTGTGTGTCTGTCCCTTAGAGAATATTGGTAAGATTTCATAAAGTAAGAAAAACACAGGGATGAGCCGGGCATGGTGATGCGTGCCTATCATCCAAGCACTTCGGAGGCTGAGGCAGGAGGATCAGTGAGTTCAAAGCCAGTCTGGGCTACACTGTGAGACCCTGTCTGAAGAAAAACAAAACCTGAGGTTGGAGATTTAGCTCAGCGGTAGAGCGCTTCCCTACCAAGTGCGAGGCCAAGTTTGGTACCCTGCACTCCCCTAAAATAAACAAAAACAAAACCAAAAACCCCACTGGTCTGTCATCTGAGCACACACACACATGCATAAGAATATAGCACAAAACAGGATTTTCTGGTTGTCTCTGGTAATTGGGTGATCAGGATTATTTTCAGTTTTTTGTCCTTTTTGGGATTTTCCAACATTTCTACAATGAACTGGCACCTTGTCATGAAGGCAGGAGAAAGGCCTATTTTCTTTTCGAAATCCCGCCAACACGCAGGTACAGATACTTCAGGCATGGAAGGAAAAGCAGCCAGCCTCCATCAGTCTGCAGTTAGCACAGTCCCGGAGGGAGGTGGAGTGAGCCCACTTTACCAGCGAGGTGCAGAGGGCGATGCGGAATGAGCGAGCTAAGTGCGCAGAGGCAGGAGGAGGGACACTAGAGGGCTCAGGAGTCCTTCACAGCCTGATGCTTCAGGGTCCTGGACTAAGGGCCAGAGACCTGCCTGAGACGGAAGAGCCGAAGAGCCGTGGTCAGAAACCCCGCCGAGGGGCCTCCATGGAGCTGCCGGCTCCCTGGAACCCTGGCAGGCCAGGCAGCTGACCCCGAGGCCGGCTCTGCCTTCTCCCCTCCGCTCCCAGCTGCTCAGCGCTTCCCTGACAGGCCGGACTCCAGACCCAGCCTCGCTATCACTGTGACGGAGGCCACACAGCGACGGGGCCACGGAGCCCAGGCTCAAAAGGGCTCGTGGCTCTGTGTGGCCTCTTCAAACTGTACTGCCACCAAGATCACGAGCCCAGGTCACCCTGCTGGATCAGCTGCGACACGGCCCGGGCACTCTGTTACTCCTGTCACCCGGCCACCAGCTAGGATCCCTGGATGCGGGCTGCCCGGCCCAGGACAGCAGGTCACATGTGAGGGAGGGGCTGGACCCACAGCTGGGGACCTCGAGGACTCGCAGCGTCCCCAGCTAGGTCAATGGCTGCGGTCTGAAGTCACGAAGCTCTAGAAGGTATTTGTTACACAGCCATAGCTGACTGACTGACCAGGGCATGATGAAACTGCCCTCAGGAATTTTCTCTGAGATGTGATGCTCCGGCCAATTGAAGGTTTCTCCCACACTGCGTGCTAGATGCAAGAGGCCTGGCACCAGGGCAGGCGAAGAGCTGTAGTGACTGTGGCCCCCCAGCACTGCACAGACAGGTTCCAGAGCTGTCACTTATTCTAGGAGAAAGTCCCGACACAGTTCTGCTGTCCCTTGCGCTGCCCATCGGTCCCCAGCATGGACTCTTCCAGACGTCCCCGTGCACTTGCACCGTGGGTCCGACCTCCGTGGTACTGAGTCTGGGGCCTTCGTCTGCCACTCTTCTCCCCATAACGGCACGCCTGGGAGCCCTTCCCACGGCCTGAGTGAGCAGATCCCGTACCCTGGTGCAGCTGCAGACCCCTTGTGAACAGCAGCGGGATGTTCCCAACTTTCTAATGCTGAGTTTGGTCTCTAACGGCAGCCAGCCTCCATCAGGGACAGCTCCCCCGGGTAGAAACCACCGAGATGGTCAAGTGAAGGGACGGACTGGGGAACGCAGCCTCCTGTGAATGCCGGTGCCGGCCCACCCAGAGGGGCCCGGCTCCACCTGTGGGCTCCTCCCGGCCCCTCTGCCCCAGGCCTCTGAGCGGTCAGACACAGCTTTCTCTTCTTTGCTGCTTTAACTTAAACCCACGTGCACCAAAGTGGCTGTTTTTTCCTGCGAGGGGAAAGAAATCTCTGTCCATTTAACTCTGCCTTGCCCTTGGTTGATTTTTCAGACTCAGCGGCCCTGCAGTGAAGGAATGAAACATCTTCCCCACGCTCTATGAGAAGAACAGCAGGCCCATGGACAGAGAGGGCTCATCCACAGACCGAGGACCGCGCTCAAAGGGTCAGCACACTGAAGCCCCACAGGACACCATGCCACAGGCAGAAGGTCACAGACCGGTGTGCTGGCTGCCTGCCACACAGAGGCCAACTCCCCTGCTGGCGCCCGGGACGAATCCCTCCCAACCTCCTGAGAGGCAATACTGCAAGTGCAGAGCCCTTCCCTGGTGCCTCCAGGCCGTCGGTGCCACCGCTTCTGTGCCCCGCAGAGTGTGTGTGTGGCCCCTGCACGGCGCGGCCCTGGCCCTGAGTCCCCAGGCTGACGTGGCCCTGTGTCCCAAGTCTGTCTGATCCCACCGGTTCTGCCCCAAAGGCCACGTGGTCTGGGCCTGGCAGGTGGGGCTCCCACACACCCAGCTGGATGTAACAGGCTTCTGATATTGCTCGGCTGTGTATGGACAGCTGTGCGCAAATGTCACCTCTGTGGCCGCCACTGTCCTCACTTAAAATGGTGACAATAATGAGGCTGGCAGACAGTGTTGGGTGGGGGGGGCGGGTCTTTCCTGCTGTCCTGGGGTCAGCAACAGGCAGTGACTGAGTTACATGGCTGCAAGGTGGCTCCCAGGAGCTGGGTCCAGGGGACAGGTCTGCATCCCAACGCTCTGACGTGGTGCCAGAGGGTGGAGTGCCAGTGGCCCAGGGGGAGCCCATCTCCTGGGCCTTGCAGGGCCCTGTGTCTTCGCTGTTCCTGCCGGCTACCCCCGTCCCAGTCACCCCTGACCAGCGTCCTGCGGGTGCCACACTCAGCAAAGAGGTCCAGCCTCAGCCGCCGGGCCCTGCCCCACCCGCCTCCTGGGCTTCCTCCTGCAGTTCCAGGGCGTCCCTGTGTGGCCCCGGCAGATGGCCAGCCCGCCCTGCTCACTCAGAGCTCCTCCGATCCCCGATCCCCGGAGAGGAGGTGTTTAGACTACATGACGAAACCTCTTCCTTTTAGGGAAATGCTCCTGTTGTCACCATCGCGGCCATAAAAGGCAACGTAAGGAAGACAAACACAGCACAGGGTCCTGGAGCCGCTCCTCAGTCCCTGCTGGGCCTGGTCCTGCCCACCCGGGGACCAGATCTGCGCAGGGTCAGGTCCTTCCAGGAAAGCATGTGGTGTCTGCAGACAACTGCAATCTTCCCATGCACATCACATCATCTTTTTTTTTGAGACAGGGTCTTGCTCTGTAGTTCAGGCTGGTCTTGAACTCGCTATGTAGCCCAGGCTGGCCCGAAACCAGCAGCAATCCTCCTGCCTCAGCCTCCTGAGTCCTGGGATTACAGGGCCGCCACACCTGGCCCACGTTACATCATCTTTACCTGACTTACGACACCTCACGCCACCTAAGCGCCATCTCAACAGCTGTTACATCTTGCTGTCTGGGGAAGAGTGATAGGGAGAAATGTCTGGGCGCTGGTGGTGGGGCTCAGTGGTGAGCACTCGGGCAGCACAAGCGAGGCCCTGGGCTCAATCTCCAGCACTGAGAAAAAGAAAGGAACGGAGGAAGGGGGAGGGGGAAGGAAAGCGGCAACACTCCATCCAACGCAAGCTTTCTCTAATGGCTTGGGGCCAGCCCCGGCTCGGAGGGCTCCGGACCGCTCTGTACCCGTGTGCTTCACTCAGGCACGTGGTGTCCCGGGTGTCCACTCCCCACACCAGGGGACGCGAGTCCCCAGCTTCTTGTGGCCGCCCAGGTGCCCAGAGCCTCAGCCCTCCCCACAGCCGGCCGGGCAGGCAGCATGGCCGCTCCCCAATTCACCGGGACGGAGACAGAGGCGCGGGGACCGGCGGGCTCCATCTGTCGGCACCCAGACTTCCTCGTGGACATGCTCCTGGCCAGCGTCCTGGACAGTCACAGGGCCGCAGAAAGGGGCACGGAACACGGCAGGAGACGAACGCTGACGCAGAAGCCGGCCTCTTCTCCCTGAGCTAATACGAGAACTCCCCGCAGAGGGTCAACATCCAGACACCCCGTCTGTGTCTCAAGAGCCTTTCTGAGGCCCCGCGAGGTGCGACCTCAGTGAGACCTCCATTACGGTGCAGGTGTGCCAGGAAAGTACCAAGGGACAGCACGCCCTGGAGACGCGTTCCTGAGATCTGCACCTTCGCCGACACAGCCCTTTCCTCCGCCTTCATCCGGCTATAAAAACCCCAAACCCTCACCCTGACTGCCGACTCCTCTCGTGCAAACCTACCACTGTCTCTCCCGACAGCCGACTCAGGGATCTCGATGAGCCCTCCCCTTCCCCTGTTCCTGGTCCACGAAAAAATGCTCTCACTGCAGCGTCACTTGGCCCAGCCTGAGATTGGAAGCCACAGCCAGCCCAGCCCAAAGCGGCCGACCCGACCCGCAGCTGCATGAGAAAGAAGCTGTTGTGGTTTTAGGCTGAGTTTCGGGGGAATTTGTTAAACAGCATTATTGTGGTCGTTGCTGACTGAATCAGGAAAGCAGAAATGTACAAATACTGACTGATTTCTAATTATTTGATTGCTCAGGTGTTGGTCTTTAGTTGTTTATTAGAAACAATGCCAGTGCCTACACAGATGTGGTTCGATTTACAACGGGGTTGTGGTCTGACGGCCCATCGCAGGCTGCAGAGACCCAACATGGAAAACGTACCTGACTGTGCTGCAGCCTCGCAGCACAGGGCACCGCACAGCGGCAGCTGCCTCCCCTTCTCTGTGAGCTGCTGCCGCCACCATCTGCCATCCGCCATCACGAGAGAAGGATCACGCCGTGTACAGGCACAGTGGTACATGCTTGTAATCCCAGCTACTTGGGAAGCCGAGGCAGGAGGATTGCAAGTTTGAGGCCAGCCTGGGTCCCCGACCCGTTACATCATTCTAACATCAAAAAATTGTAGGTAGAAGCATCTCAAGTTGGGGACCAGCTACACCTAACACGCAACACACATGACACATGGTGACACGGCTGAGGTCTCCAAGGAGCCCGTGTCTCCCCTGCCAAGACCCCGAGGGTCGCTCGGCACCCGTGGCAAACTGCAGCCTCGTCAGAGATGAGCAGGTGACACCGGACAGACGGAGAGCCCCGAGACCCGGGGACAGCTCGGGATGGCTCGGGACGCCATGCAGCTGGGGCAGCTGCTATGGTCTCCCCCCGAGCCCGGCCAGGGTCATCCCGACTCAGCCGCTCCACCATGTGTCATGGACAGCTTGCAAACAGAGCGGGCTTGGGAGCAAGGATGGAACAGACGTGCTCACACCTGCTGCACACCTGCCACACACATCGGTGCGTTATGCCATCAACTCAGGGTGACGGTGGCCTGAGGGCTCTTTTTTCTATTTTCCAGGTGAGTGGCCCTGTGTGGCCTGGCTCCTTGTCATCGTTATCACTCTCTCCTTCTCAGGCCAGCAGTCGTCTCCTGAGCTTCCTACCCCAGGACCTTTGCACTGGCTGTCACCCCACACCTGCCCAGCCCCTCCTCAGCACCGTGAGGTCTCTGCTGCCTTCCACGCCCTGTTCTGCCTGCTTGTTCTGTGGTTCTGTGTTTTTTTGTGACAGGCTTGTCAGCAGACATGCTCTGAAGTCATCTGTGTCTGTGGCCCATCTGAGCAGGGCAGGGATGTGTGTCTCCCTCACACCCACATCCATCGGACACCCAGGCAGGCCAAAGGGGCAGGAGCCTGGTCAGGGGCTCAGGCCTACAGGAGGAACGGCGAGGTGGAGGATGAGAAGGGGCCTGCGAAGTCACCCTGCCCACCCTCTGCCCAAGCCCCACCCGCGGGGACAACACCCCAAGTGCCAATCTCGATCTCGTCTCCGAGCAATTCTGCCAGCCGAGAGAGGAGAATGGGAGTTATCTGCAGTGTTCTCTCTCTCGCTCTTTCAAAGGCCTCTGAAGAGTCAGATGTATCTTACAGGAAAACAGCAGGAGAGCTGGTGGCTCCATCCTGTCAGGGCAGGTGGTGGCCCCAGAGCCCTGAGAGGTGGACGTCGCCCTGCAGGAGAGGGTGGCTCCGAAGGCTCCTGTCCCCTCCCTCCTGACAAGCATCCTGGCTGGTGGGAGTGTCCTCATGCCTCACGGGCCTGCCCTGCTTGGAGGTCGTTCCCAAGGACGGAGGGAGAGAGGGATTCGGGTCGCGACACCGACTCCTATACATGCTTTTTCCTTCCTTTCCTTCTGTTATGGTACTGGGGATTGAACCCAGGGCTTTTACACCCAGCTACATCCCCTGCTCTTTTATATTTTTTTATTTTGGACAGGGTCTTGCTAAGTTCCCAAGTTGCCCAGGTTGAGTTTGAGCTTGCGATTCTCCTGACTCAGCCTCCCAGAGTGCTGAGATTACAGGTATGCAGCTCTGTACCTGGTTTCCTAGGTACAACCACGCTTCAACCTCAGGGACCCCATGACCTCTGGGGCACTTGGCTTTGGGGTCTGTGGGAGGAAAGGTGCCTGGCCTGGAGCCCCCGCCTGTCCCCACAGGGCCCGGCCCTCTTCCCTCCCTCAGCTCTGGGCCTCGGAATCCGTCCAGGGGCCTGCAGAGAAAGCTGCTGCTGTGCAGGGCTCTCCTTTTTTGATAAGAAAGTTCCCACTGAATAAACGCTCCAGTCCAAGTGACATTTCCAACCTGGAGACATCTGCCTGGTAAGTGGGGAAAGAATCAGTGACCACGGGGCACCCCGTGGCCGCACGGCCCCAGACACCGGGCACAGACAGGTTCAACCCCTGGAGTCCTGGGTGGGAGGGAGGACACGGCGGCCGGGGTCACCAGGACAATGACTCATGGGGCAGATCTCATCAGGCCCACTGCGCAGATGGGGAAACTGAGGCTCGGTAAGCCGCCCAGCCACAGCCCGTGGGCCAGGCCACCTGATGGCCCTGCAGCTTTGCACGGGTGACCTGGCATCGCTGAGTCCATCTCCATGACCGCACGCTGCTGCCTGCTGTGCCACTGTGGGAAACACACGGGCTGGCTATGGAGGAAGTGACCGGCGAGGACGTGATAAACCTCCCAGCAGGGGAAGAGCGGGTTCTTTTTCCTTCACCAGGGCCGGCCTCTGGTCCACGTTCTACCCACAAACACAATCGGTTCATGACTTTGAACTTGGGCACAGCGGGGGAGCCCTCAGCTCCCGCCGAGGCCACGAGCAGCTACTACACGTGAGGTGCTCAGGGTGACGTGGGGGCCAGCAAGGCTTGGCCACCGTCCTCAGCACACGGTGTCGTTGTCTGGGGCGCAGGAAACTGCCGTGAGGCCCCGGGCCCCAAGAGAGGGGTTTGCCAGATGACCTCGGCCACCTCCTGTCCTCACACCGCCTGAGCGCCAGCCACAGGCCCCGGGAAGGGAACATGCTTCACCCGGGGCTCGGGGGTCCCCGCCGCCCTCCTGACCCAGGAACTTTACTCCGCCTGGCTGCGGTGTGCGTACGGGTATCCCGGCCACAGACACGGGGTACAGAAGGGTGGGAAATGCTCAGCGCTGGGCGCTCTGCTGTGAGGGCAGCAGGGAATCTGGGGTGCACACAGCTTCTCCTCTGTCTGAGTAGCTGCCCGCTCCAAAGCGTCCCGACCATCAGACCAGACGAGATTTGTAAAACACCTTGCTTGGACGAGCCAGGATCCAATATTACTGAGCATCAGTTCAATACATACATCATCTTGTCCTGTGAGAATCTTACTTGTTTATTTAAAAGCCAAAGTTTCCCTCTTGCCCCAGCTAGTCTACAACTCGTGGCTCAAACAATCCTCCTGCCTCAGCCTCCCCAGTGGCTGAGACTACAGGACACACCATACTGGCCGAGACATCTTCTAAATATTCACGGGGTAAGGTGTGTTACATCTACTCGTCACATCTAGAAGTCACACAGGTATCCTGTGGTTTTCACAGATGGGGCAGACTCGGGTTTTTCTAAGAGCGGTAAGCAGTCATTCCATTGCAGGCAGTATTTGTAGGGTGCTTACTGTGAGCCCTTGTACCTGGGCGGGCTCAATGAGGGCCTTGTTAACCACCTACTGACCTGGCGGCTTAGGGAGAGAATTTGAGACTTCTCTCGCTACAGGTGAGAAAATTAGGACTCAGAGAGGTTAGGTAACTGGGCACAGCAAGTAAGTGGCCGAGCTGACCCCAACCCGGGTCTTTCAGAGGCCAAAGTCTATGTGTTTGCTCCGCATCCAAAGTAGAGTGCACACACGCACACGCACACTCTTTGCAGTCAGGTCCACCTTTTCCCAGATTCAAACCACAGAAAGTGGCAGCAGCGACCTCAGGAGCTCATGTCTTATTTTCTTCCTCCTTCAACAGTGAGTCACTTAAACACCTCGGAAGCCACTTCTTCCAGAGGCCCAGAGTGATGTCTGTTTTCTTCTCACCAGAAAACCTTCAACACTTGCACGGCGGGGGCCAGATGAATAATTCCAAGTGGCAGCTGTGCCTGGGGCGGGAAGCAGGCGGCGGAGGGCCAGGTGCCCCACGCTGGACGGGGGGAGGGTGCGGGGTTCCTGAGAGTGCTCAGGTGGCCCTAGAAGCCCCCACGCTCCCCGGGGACTGAGAATCCAGCCCCCCCGCCAGCCCCGAGGCATGCAGACCACAACCCGCTTCTGTGACAACAAGCCAGGGCCCCAACCAACCTTCCAGCCAACCGCCGGAGAAACGTTTTTACCGACCACATCAGTGGCGGGTGAGAGATCCCTTGATTTCACAAGAGGCGTCGGCAGAGAAGCCCCGGGCACTGATAAACATCTGCAGCATCGGGGCCTGCAAGGACGGCCCCCAAGTCCCCATGTGGACAGAGGAAAATGGGAGGCGCGGGCAGCTTCACCATTTCACGCTAGACAATAAGTAGAAAAGATTTCCATTTGGAAAAGATGGGAACTACCAACTTCATTTGAAGGAACTGGGGAAAAATGTCTTTTAAGGTGATGTCACATGTGCAGCCAAGAGACAGGGGTCGGTGTGCTAGAGGCTCAGAGACGCTTGGGTGTTTATTGAACACCTACTTTGTGCCCAATCAGGCCTTCAGCCAGCAGCCACATGCACTTCACCCTCACAGGGCCTACTAGGACTCACAGTGGCGGGGACACAGGCTCAGAGGGGGTTAGCGACCTGTGCAACGTTGCTAGCATCACGTTTTCCCAATTATCTTCCCCAAGGTGGACTTGGCCCTGGTCCTCGCCTAACCTCTCCTCCCTTCTCCTTCCTTCCTTCTGCGGGCAGTAAGGACTGAACCCGGGACTCACACATGGTAGGCAGGCGCTCTACCCTTCGAGCTACAGTCCAGCCTGCTTTATTTTTTAAATAGGGTATTGTTAAATTACCCAGGGTGGACTTGAACCTCTCGAGTAGCGGGGATCACTCACACGTATGCACCACCACCCTGGTTTTGCTGGTTTCGAGGACCCAGGAAGTCAGAGATGCCGTGAACAGCACAGCACTGTGTGACACCAGTCTTTGGATAAAGGACTCTGTGATCAGTTGTTTTCTTTCAGATCCGAAGTCTCAGTTCAGTTCTTAAAGAAAGGCTTGCTAGGAAATGTTTAACCTTCAGAGTTTCTGTTCCTCGGGCTGTTCACCCTCCTCCTGGCAAGCTCCCCATTGCCCCGAGCTCCCCAGCTGCGGTACCTGCCACAGCTCCTGCCACCTACCCCCAACCCCTGTGACACCACACCCATCTCCTTCGGGGGTGCCGAGGCCCTGGAGGTTGAGGGCTCTCCACGGGGCACGGACAGACGGCTTACGCAGACTATGTCCAACTCACTCACCCACAGGGCAGCTGCAGAAGCCCCCATTTCAGATCAAAAGATCAAAAAAATTAAGAAACATTTGGGGCTGGATGTGAAACTGAGGTTCTCAAGGGCAGGGCCCTGTCTCATTCTGCTTTCTCTTCCATGCTGGAAGCACATGGGAGACAATAAATGCTTCTTGAATGAGTGAATGGACAGATTTTTAAAGTGAAGGTTTTGGACTGGGCATGATAGTGCCTATAATCCCAGTACTCTGGAAGGCAGAGGCAGGAGGACTGCAAGTTGGGCAACTAAGCAAGACCCCAAAACATTAAATAAGAGCCAGTAGGGACATAGCTCATGTGAAGGCCCTGCGTTCCATCTCTAGTACCCCCCCCACGCACCCTGAAGGTCTGACTGCTACCTGCGAATAAAGGAGGAGGAAGAAGGGATGCAGGGACAAGGGGACAGCAAAGCCTGCAGGGGTGCCGAGGGTGGCACAGTCTGCTCCCCTACAGGTCACCTGTGTGCATCAGCTCCCTGTTGCCCGGGCTTGAGTTGAGCCCTGTGAACTCAGAACCACTGAAGGGCAACCCACTCTATTATTTCCACCCTCATGTTTACTAAAAGGCAAGAAAAATTGTCAACACATTTTCCAAACATTTACAATAAAAATATATTACTTGTAACTGATGGCAATCTATTTTGGAATATATCCCTCAAGGGACTGTGACTAAAATCTGTCTCCCTGTGCAGAAAACACACATACATGGTGGTTTTCTTTTTTCCCCTGGATTTTCCAAGTATTCTTTTGCTGTCACCTCGACAAGAATCACACCTAACGCTGCCCACGGACCATCCCTCCCAACTTCCTCTTCTCTCTTCACCTGGTGGTCTCACACACACACACACACACACCCCTCTCCTGTTAACACTTTCCCTCAAATATTTGCAGACCATTAAGGAACTGTTAATCAGTCGAGGATGGTTCCTTTCTACTCTATAAATAGAGGAGACCCTGCCTGGCCCGCCAAGCAGACCCTGCGGGTGGTCTGCCTTCTCCAGTGCCTGCACACTGAGCAGTGCCCTCCCCAGCCGGCCCCGCAGGGAGGTGGTGCGGCGGCGGAGCGGGGGGGGAGTTTGATGACTCCTTCCTGTCTCCTCTCCCGGGAGGACCTGCCTCTGGACAGTCCCCAGCTCACCTGGCCCGCTCTCTGCAGCCCGAGCAGCCAGGCCTTCAGGCAAGACCAAGGGGTTTCCAGTGAGTCACCGGGAGCAGCTGGGGGACCTGGGGACCGCGTGCGGGTGGTCGGGGTTCCACCGTGCTGTATTTAGAACGTCACAGGAAACCACCTTCTGGGGTTTCCAGCTGTGGCTGGTGCACCTCTTCCTTGACAACCTTGCCCATCCTAAGACACCCCTGGGGGCCGCCCTGCTCCCGGGCCCTGGCTCTTCCCAGCAGCCACCCCGTTCACCTTGCTCCAGTGTCCCTCTCCAGCCTCCCGGCAAGGTCATGGAGGGGACTTCACTCTGCATACACACAGCTGGTGATGCTGAGAAACAGAAAGGTCCTCAGATATCTGCCTGCGTGGCCTCCTCTCCCCAGAATGGTGCCATCCTTGTGGGCTGCAGTGGGGAATCACCAGGCTATTTAACACCCCAAAGACACCAGAGTGGAGGACGAGGGAAAGAAGCCAGGCCACGGGCCTCATCCACACTCCCCGGGACTCCACAGGCAGCCAGGTGAGAGCGTGGCTCTCCGAGATCGACACCCTCCTTCTCCTAGCAAGCTCCTACTCACCCGACAAGACATTGCTCGCTCCCCAGGATCCGGGGACACCTGTGTGACCCTGAGATGCCATGCTGCTGTCTTGGCACTAGGCCTTGTGGCCCCTTTGTTCTCACACGACATCCGTACCACCTACACACTGCCCTTGTCAGCGCCCCCTGACTGTTGGCCACCGGGCTCAGGGTTCTAGGGACCCTGGTTCCGGATCCTTTCCACAGCGAGGAGTCCCGACTGTGCCCTACTCATGTGGATGTCTTACTACTTATATTTAAAACATTTCTGGTCTCATCTAATTTGGTCTTGACCGAATTCTGGTCTAATCAGAATTCTAATCTGGTCTGGCTTAATTTCTGGTCTGATTGTCTAGTCATTCACCAAACATTGGTGCTGTCTCTAATCTCTGCTTAGTCCTGGCTGCAGGTGGACAGTGAGAGTTCTGTGGGTGGAGAGAGGTGCTAATGCACAACACACGAAGGCCCAGTCTGTGCCAGTCTCGCCCAGGCGGGAGTAGCCACCACACGGCGCGCCAGGAGAGAGTGATGCGCTTAGCGGAGGGCTGCTTACTCCCCAGGGGAAGGCAGGTCTCCCTCCCTGTGGGACAGCAGTTACCGCGTGCGGCGCCCCGCCCAGAGCGAAGGCACAGTTGGGGACTGCACCAACGCTCACTGATGACGCTAATAAAAACCACCCCTGCAGCCTCAGGAAGGAACACAGGGACGGATGAGAGGAGACACAGTGTGACTCAGCTACATATCCAGAAAACGCATCCAGTACGAAGAACGGGAAGTAATAAACTCTCAAATAACAAGCTGCCACCCATGTCGGTCCTTGCTTCTACCTCACAGAGTCCTGCATCACTTGGGTCAGCAGTCAGCATGTGACACTTCCCTGCCTCCCATACAGCTAGCTGCAGCCAGGGGACAGGCGTTGGCACCCCGGGAAAGACGGCGTCCTCACCTGGGGAGCCTCGCCCCTTCCTCTCCAGTGTTTCCTGCTTCCTGTCTCGGACGCCGGAACTTCCCGCTTCCTGCTCCTTACAGACTGTGAGCTGAGCTGGTGCCCGTGAGGATGCAGGTCACAGGAGGATGGCAGCATCATGACTGCTTTTTTCTCGGTACTGTGACGGAACCCAGGGTGCTCCCCCTTCAGCTACAGCCCGGCCCTTTTTATTTTTCATCTTGAGACAACGTCTTGTCAAGTGGCCTAGGCTGGCCTTGACCTTGCGATTCCCTGGTCTGTCTCCTGAGTAGCCGCGATAAGAGCCTCAGGGCACTGTGATTTCACCCCCGGCAAGCTGTTCCAACCCCGGGGCTCACTCTGTAAAAACGTGAAGGTTGAAACAGAACACAGACCTGAACTGGCCACCCCAGTCTGCCCAGCAAGCTGAGAAGCACGGACAGGCCGCCACGACCACAGTGGCCACAGCACTCCACCTCCTGCGTCAGCCGTGATCCGGCGGGGCGCGTCGGGCACCGAGACCCCTGTGATTCCATGTGGTTAGTGCGGGACTTGCTGGAAACCAGCCTGTCTGCAGCTTGGGTTACAGAAACCCGAGATGAAACCACCCCAGGCGGCTCCATCTGCTTTGTAAAGCACTTCACTCTACCGCTTCATCTTCTCAGCGGCCCCCAAGGCCCGAGAGAGGACCGGGCTGGAGACAGCAGGGCCCAGCCTCCTGGCTTCGGTTCTGCTAGCCCTCGGCAGAGCCCAGGGCTGACGGTCATTCAGGGACACAGCACGCCGCTGGGCCACACCGTGGCTAGGAGCGTCCCAGGGAATCGCTAGGGGAAGAACACACCACACCGTCCCTCAAGCTGGGGCAGCACTGTCACGCCCATTTGGCAGATGAGAAAATTAAGGATTGGGATGGATGAATGAGGCTCTGCCGATAGCTGGGACTCCTGTTGAAGTCTGCTGGTGTCCCAGTGGGTGTCTGTGCCTGGACACCTCGGCAGGACATCACAGAGAGAGCCGGGCCTCAGAACCAGCAGTCTAGGCCTCCAATCCTTCCTCCTGCCCATCGTGTTCCCCAGTAAGAGGGGAATAAAGCAAGGATCACCAACCCCGGGCCCTGCTCCCCAGCCTGCCCGGGACGGCACCCGGCAGCCCAGTCGCCTGCTTTCTTCAGTTCACACAGCCAGGATGATTCCCACCAGTGGCCACGGAGTCTCCCCACACCAGCCGCGGGCTCATTTCCTGAATCAGACGCCTCCCTTAGCACAAGCCAAAGAGTCAGTCTGGGAATGCAAATCAGGTGAACATGAAGAGCCACTTTCACCCTGCACTTAGGAGACTGAGGACAGCCTGGCCTCCACATCAGCTGTTATTTTGGAGGGGAGGGGTCGTGTATTTTCTCCTTTCATTCTAAAAAAGGAGCCTTTTGAAATCGTTTTTCCAAGTGTCACCGTCAGACAGAATAAATAAAGCATAGCTTTTACTTAATCCTCCAGAGTTGGCCGAGTGCATCTGATAAGAAGGCGGCTGACACCCAGACACAAGACAGAAACCTGCATTCCGAGGTGCACAGCACACCTGAGCTTTTCTAACCTTCGTGGAGACGAATGCAATCATGACAAATGCATCCTGTCTCAGGCCCTTAGACAGTGTGAAAAATACGAGTTAACTGAGATACAGTCCCCACAGCGAAAGCCTCCGGGATAATCCTGGCACATTATTTCTCCATCCCTCAAATATTCTGAGGACAGCCGGCAAAGCACTGGAGATCATCGCGACTGCTACAGGAAGAACCTGGTCAACACGCTGCACCACGAGCACGCTTGTGTACATCTATCTGGCTCTAAAAGGGCTCTTGGCAAATCAAATTTGCAGATCTTTATGTACAAAACGTCCCAGCTGGCTTTTCCTCGCGCGTTCGCTTCTGCCGGCTCAAACGGCACACAGCTTTTTACTGCACTCCCAGGCCCTGCCACAGCTCCCCTGCTCCTCTTTCCCGCGACATCTTTAATTATCTATTTTCAAATTAGACGTGGCAGAAGCAGTTCTGCAGGACGGGGCTGGGTGGTAGAATTCCACATGGAGGCCAGGACCCTGTTCCAGGGGCACGGTCACAAAAGGACCGAGAGACCACAGACCGACTTGGCAATGAGCACTGTCCTGTGATGGCTGCTGTGGGCTTTGCTACTTGACAAAGAGTCAGCTGGCTTGAGGTGTGTGTGCACATTAGTGTACATGTATATGTGTACATGCAAGCACATATGTGTCTGCACTGTTCGCATCTACACGTATGCTCACACGTGCATGTGTAGGCACACACACGTGTGTACCCATGCAGGTGTGCATGCATGCATGTTCTGTGCATGTGTGCGTATGTACATGTCTGTGTAAGTCTGTGTGTGTGGATACGTGTGCATACACACTGCCTATGTGAATGTGTGTCTGTGTTTGTGTACATGTGTGTGCGCATGTGTGTGCGCATGGGTGTGCACATATGCAGGTGTGTGTTTGGTGTTTTCTTGCAGCCAGGATGGCCTCCTGAGACTTTTACATCCTCCTGGGCCTGGAACGCTTCATAAACTTCTGCAGCTGGGCCAGGTTTAAATTCAACTTGCTCTGCTCACCACATCCATTTGAGGTCCCCCAGGAGAAAACCAGGCCCCATTTGGAGAATCAGCACTCTGTAAATCTAAGAGTGGGTTTGTGGCCCGGGGCGGGTTCTCGTGGAAGCTTATCCAACTGTGGGCTTCCAGTCAGCTGCATTCAGCCTCAGACGCCACAGAAACGGCTGGTCAGACATATCTTCTTGTTTATGTAGCTATATTTTTTCTGAGAATCACACACGGAGCAGAGAGCCCTGGAGAAGACGGATGGGGGTGGCGCAGAAGGGAGCAGAGCTCTCTGGGCAGCGCCAACGGCACCCCGGGTACTCACCGTGGTCATGGGCAAAGGCCAACAGGTCCAGCCCCATCAGCATCCGAGCCAGGTCATCATAGCGGCCGCAGTGCTCCCCGGCGCCGTGCGACACAAAGACCAGAGCCCTGGAGAGGCAAGAAGGGAGCCTGTTAGGGAGGCGACCGGCCACTGTGGCTGAGAAAGAGGGTGTTGCTCAAGCGCTGGCCTCTGTGGCCAGGAAGACCAGAGCTAATCCTGGCCTCCCTGTGAGCCAGGATTACAGCCGTGTGTGCTTTACTTCATCACAGATGAGAATGCGGTTCAGAGAGGCAGAACAAACTGCCCAAGCCTTGCGACAAGCTGGCAAAACACATAAATCAGAGTATGTCACCACCTGGCTGTCAGGGCTCTGGTGGGCTGCCACACGGCTGAGGACACAGACATCACCTCAGAGACGCTGGGGCCTCGGCACACACCCCACCGTGCCGCGGCTCTGGGCCCTCACTCACTGCCTGGCTTTCCAGCTTCCCGGCCCCAGACACACCCCAGCCCAGCGGCATGGCGCAGGCGCACCAGGTTCTGGAAGTTCTCTTTATGAGTAGCATTAGCTGCGATGTCCTGGCTTCGTCACTGTCCTGAATCAATTCAACAGGTTTCCCTTTCGTGGTCATTTGACTGTGGGGAAGAGCCAGAAGTCACACGGTGCCAGATCCAGCAAACACAGGGATGAGAACACAGCGTCTTTTTACCAGCCTGTCTTTCCGCTGGATGGCACCCGGCAGCAGCATTTACTGCATTTTTGAACACACCTCATACAGACACTCACGAAAGAGCACTCCAGAACTGCTTCAGAAAGTGCAAGAATGATGGGGCAAGTGTGCTGGAAGTGAGGGGCAGCGTTTCGAGGGAGATTCATGACCACACGTCTTCACTGTAATAGCGGAACTGTAACAATTTGAACATGCACAGTGTATTTTGATCACCTTGCATATCAGTGAATAACCTTCGCTCCAGGGCCTGTGATATTTCCACACTTCCTCTCAGCCTGCTGAGTAACCCGGGTGACGGCTCTACTCTGTCTTTGTGGCACTCTATTTTATTCCCAGGGAAGCTTCATTTTTCCAAAACACCTTTGCCCTCTGTTCCTCCTGTCCTTTCCTAAAACGCAAGAGAGCTCTCCACACCCAGCGGCTGGCTCCGTGGGGGCTCCTGGCGTCACCCTTCCTTGTTTCTCAGTGCCGGGCAGCACGGCTGGAACCTCCTAGTCTCCCGTCTAGAAGGGCAGTGCCCCTTGGAGTTCATGGCTCAGCCCACGTCCTCAGGGATCATGGCAGCTGCTGTCAGCCCAGCGACAGTTGTGAACAGAACACACAGATGAGCGATCGACTGGGTGTTGCGATGCGTCCACCCCTCACTGCAGCCAGGGGCCGCCTGGCAGAGAAGGACTTTGGTTTTCACTTAGGAGTGGCCCAAGGCCTTGCCATCATGCCTGTGACAGAAAGCACAACCCAGAGATGTGTGGAAAACGCCTTGTCTCTCACTCTGCTGTGGGTCCTTCTCACCTAGTGGGCCTCGACTGCACCCACTGTAGTCACCTGGGGACCTTCCAGAAGTCCTGAGACATGGTCGCCCCCTGCCACATCTAGACTTAATGGGTCTGGGGCAGGAGGAGCCCCCATCTAATGACTGTGGGGTGCAGACCATAATGGTCCCTAGGACTCAACAGTGGTAAGAAGGCAGCCGTTGTGGAGCCACCGACCCCCCAGATTCACCGGACAGACCTTGGTGAGTGTGTTGGAAGTGAGGGCTATCTGAGGGGGATTCGTGGGCTCTGTCTGCAGAGGCATGAAGGCTTCAGGGGCCCGCTGCTAAGCAACATGGCTGTCCCTCTGCAGGTGACGGAGTTCTCTGCCCCCTCTCACTGCACCTGCAAGCTCAGCTTCCTCCGCCCCATTTGCAGGCTTGGCCTCACACCCTACCTCCACGGACCTGCCCAGACTCCAGTTCTGACCCATCTACATGTCCCGTCTGCCCCGCCCCTGACGCCAGCTCCCACACTTACCAGGTTCCTGGACCTGAGTCTGCTTTGTGGACTCGGTCTGGCTTGGCGAAATCAAATCACGCTGCCCTTCTGCCTGAGGCCCTCCAGGGACAGGCCACGTGCCAGAGCAAGGCCAGCTGTCTCTGCAGCCCCGCCATGGCCTTCCTCCCAGGCCCAGAGCGCCAGACTGTTTGCAGGTACCTGGACCTGCGGCCCACTGTCAGGCCTCGTGGGGCCCTCGACTCCGTGGTGTGAACGGTCTCCCCGTGCTGCCCTCTGGCTATCCATGCCATGTCACTAAAAGCCCTGTTGGGAAGACATGAGCCCCACCCACTCGTGTGAGCCGGTTCCAGCTGGTTCCAGGTGGTTGTGCACAGTTAGGGAGCACATTCCCTCCCCATCTGGTCCCCCATCTTTGCATCAAGCTTCGCTCATCATGGGGTTTCGGGCTCAGAGAGGTCTTTTCCTTTTTTTTTTTCCTTTTTTGGTGCTGGGGTTTGAACTCAGGGCCTTGGGCTTGCTGGCAAGCCCTCTACCACTGAGCTAAATCCCCATCCCCAGAGGCCTTTTCTGACCCCTTTGATTGGTCCAGTCTCTGCAGTACCTGCCACCACCCACAGCTCTTCATCTGCTGACATGGTTTGGTTTTTTTTGCCTCCCTGAGCCAGCACGAGGTTGTCAAGTGCAGAGGGGTGGTCTGTCCCTGCTACTCCTATATGACCAGCCCAGAGACAGGCTGGGGCATAGAGAGCTGCACGCAGCTAGGACAGGGACTGGTGACCCTCCACCACCTCGGGCTTGGGCTGCATTCCTGAGCTGGCGCCATCTGGCTTCCACTGATTGCCCCCTCTCCCTCACACACCAGCGCTCTCCCGGCCCTCCCCTCAGTCCCCATCTGGTCCCTAAGCTTCCAAGCATCCTGCTTTTGCGTTTGCCCCTGGGGTGAAGGGGAGGTTCCTAGCTCCAGGTTTTCTGATGGAATGTCCACATTCACCCGGAACACTGGTCCCCCCAAATATCTCCTTCAGGGCTCGTGAAACACGGGACTAATTTTCTGCTCTGAAAGTGTCCAGGACCAAGCACTGAGAAGCCAGGACAGACAGTAAATGTGCCTCGCAGTCGCCGGGAGGCTGTGAACCCAGACCAAACCACCAGATGTGATTGTCACCTGGTGTGGCACAGGTGAGCCTGGTGTGTTGCCTGATGGCTCTGAGCTATGTCCTCTGCAAAGACAGAGAGGAAGCCACCTGTGCCTCTGGGCTTGGCAGCTGCCAGGGTGCTCAGACAGTGCAGAAGAGGGCTGAGAGCCGGTCAGAGCAGGCCCCAGGACACAGAGATGAACACAGGTCGTCTGTCCCCACTCCACACAGCTTACAGTCCAGTGGGAGAGCAGACGCACACCAGGGGACACATGCCTGAGCCTGGATGGTGACAGGCACTCAGAACACAAAGGGGGCGGACAGGGAGCCCTACAGGGGCTGGGGGAGTGGCCAGGTGAGGCCCTCCAAGAACCAGAGCCCAGGCATGTGAGAGCGGGTCCAGGTGTGCCCCAGGTGTGCCCATCCCAGCACAAGGAAGGCCCCATGTCCTGACGCTGCCTGGAGGGCAGGCAGGAGGCACGCTCTAAGGGGTAGGCGGCAGCCGGCGCCACACTACAGGCCTTGGGGCAGCAGTGGGATCTGGGGTTGCTCCTCCACATGGATGGGACTGCACAGGGTGGTGACCCAATGCGACCTCAGCTGTGCGGAGTCTGCCAGGTGGCTACTGTGCAGAACAGAGCAAGGAGCTGACATGGCCGGGCCCTAAGCGGGCCCAGGAATATGGTCCCTCCCTCAGCATCCTCAACAGAGAACAGTGGCTGAGTGGTATTCACAGAGTCATTTATGCGACACAGCAATGGCCACAGCAGAAAACAAGGCTGCAGGAGACGCTGGCTGAGGCCTCTTTCCTGGAACTTCCTCTCGGCTGCAGCAGTTGGAGCCAGTGAGCAGAGCGGCTGGGGAGGGGGAGTCCGCCCCGGAGCAGATGGCCGGCCTGGCACCCAGCCCCAGGAGGTGGGGCTGCTCCTCAGAGCGCCCTGAGATGAATGCGCTGCCACAGAACCTTGCAGAATGCACAAATCAGGGCCACTTCATTCACGCTCTGGTGTGAGGACAGTGCTTTTCTAACTGTTGACGTGACCCAGGTCTCAGGTCTCAGTTTGCCTGCCTGGAAAGTAGGAATGCCCCACTGCACCGACCTCAGCTGGTGCTGCAAGGTGAATGAGAAAGTAGATGGGATGCCCCAGGCTTCCCGGGCTGCAAATCTCAGGGCCCCAGCACTGTCCCCTGTGAAGCCATTTCTCCGATGGCTTGGGTCAGCCACTTGCAGCACACAGGCCTGAGTTTATGCTCCGGACCTCCTATGAACTGGTGTCCCTATCTCTGTGGGCCTCTGGATTCTCCACCCTAAAATGGGGACACTGCTGCTAATCACAAGGGTTTGGGGACGAAATGAGATTGTATAGTCAACAATGAGGCCTCCGCGTTCTCGGCCACCACCTCAAGGACAACGAGAAGGAGGAGGGTCTGTGACGGTGGACAAGTCACGTTCCCATCGGCTGCCGTCAGCTACCTGGGCCAGGAGGCTGGGAGACGGCGGACGGATGCCAACAACCGCTGCAGCCTGACAGGGCCCCCGGTGTCACCCCAATGCAGAAGTTGGATTGGGCCAGACTCCGCTCACCTCAGCTGCCCACAGGCAGGGTGAGGACCTCAGTGTCCCTCGGCCCTCCTGGTGCCACTGGCCTGCACTTGCTCAGCATCTCCGGGTCTCATTCAGGAAGAACCGACTGTCTGCCTGAAGAAATGTTCTGCTTGTCTAGTTAAGAAAGATTAGGACGACTGTAAGAGTGTGTTGTAGGAAATGCCAGTCCGTTCACCCCAGACAGCCACACAGGTAGCTCCGAGGGGGGCGGCGTGGACCCCGGCCCCCAGGACCCCGGTGGCATCCTCGGAGGAAGGGTGGGTGGGAGGCGGCTGCCTGTTCCTGGTCCCTGCTTATTTCCCAAGCAACCCACTCACTCCCAGGAATCGCTGGCTTCTTCATCGGCATCCACCCTGAAATCCTCCCTGCCAAATTTTATGACTTTAAAAAACTCACCAGGCATGTCTGTCCTCAGGCCTGCGTGTGGGATTGTGAGAGCGTTGGATGCCTTTCTTATACCTAAAGCGGAGCTTGGTGGGCTCTGTGGAAATCCAAATTTAACTTCCATCCCCTCCTCGGCAGGAGATGGAGAGGACTTGGGCTCCTCTCTCTCCCCCAGTTCGAAAGTGCCCAGGGGACAAAAATAGAACTGCACTTGCCGGGGGCTCCAAACTCTCCCTCGGGAAACCAGAAATAGACTTGTCCTTTGTGCGGCGGATCAATAATGCCTATCTCACAGGGCCTTTGTGAGCTCTGATTGCGGGAGTTTATGGAAAATAGCCCAGCGTGCTGCTGGGACACAGAGAGGCAGCGAATAATAGCGGTGCTGACAGCCGACAGCGGCTCTGGTCAGAGCTGGGTCCAAGAACGCTCCTCTGAGTTAACTCACTTAACCCTCACAACGACCCCACAATGCAGGTACTGTTATTTCCCTACTTTACAGATAAAGTCCAGAGAGGTCAGCCGGCTTGCCCCCGCTCAGCCGGCTTGCCCCCAATCACACAGCCGGTCAGCTCTGAAGCCAGCAGGATCAGAACCTGCTGGGTGGGCCTGCGAGTCTGGACCTGTGGCTGCTGTGTAGCTGAATCGCAAAAGGGAGACGCACGCCGGGTCACGGCTCTGCACTGGGGCAGTGCCTGGGCCCACACCCCAGCTAGCTCATCCGTCTGCCCTGTCCCAGCCCTGCCCTTCTGCCACCGCGTCCACCCACCACAGAGTGACCCCCCACACCCTGCCTCTGTCTGTGCCCCAGACCTGGCAGGAGCTGCCCAGCTCCCCACTGAGTCGCTGCTTGCTCCTGGGGCCCCAGACCTGTGCTCACATCCCTCCTACCCAGATTCAACCTAATCCAGGGCAAGCAGACCGTGTGCTCTTTGAGGACAAGACCAATTCACAGATTCATTCTGGTGTCCCGTCCCCAGCAGCCAAAATCTCTGCTCTGTAAATGCTGGATGGAAGGATAGATCGAAGGATGGATGGATGGACAGACAGATGGACGGACAGATAGATAAATAGACGGATAGATGGATGATGGATGGACAGATGGATGGATGCATGGATAGATGAATGGATAGATACATAAGATGGATGGATGGAAGGATGGACGGATGGACAGAGAGACAGATAGATGGATAGATGGACAGATGGAGGGATGGATGGATGGATGAAATGGCTCAGAAAGAGGAGACACAACCATGGGCTGGAACTCAAGGGAGCATGCCTGCAGACCCCTGTGGCCTGCCACTGTTCCCAGTAACACTGTCCACACGCTTCACCCACTGAAGAACATGGGTGTGCAAAGGGCATTCAAGGGAAGGAAGCAGCCACTCGAGGGAACCAGGCTGGGGGCACCAAGAGATGCAGGTGGTAGGGAGACAGCATTATCGGGGGCGGCCACTTGCAGAGGCCCCCATCCAGGAGGGGACCATGGATGTCCCCTCTGGGGCTCTGAGGTGCCGCAGGCTTTGGGCTAGCATGTGGGAAAGCAGGAGATTCTCCATGGCTGGCAAGGAAATGTGACTTTTTGTGAACACAGTGAGAATGAGACTACTCATTTCTGACTGAAATCCAACCCAATTTTAGTTTCTCTTTAGTTTTAAAAACTTCTGCAGGACTGGGGATCAAACCCAGGGCCTCGCACACCCCGGGTGAGCGCTCTGCCGCTGAGCCACACCCCAGCCCTTGGTTTCTTTTGAAACAGCAGGGCTTCCACATAGGCACTTTCTGGAGAAGAAAACAGAATTACCGCCAGAATTAAACCACAGCAAAGGTTTCCTCATGTATTCTATCCTGGAGCTCACCTTTCAACAGGACACACTAACCCCAGAACAGAACAGCCTGGCCCCCCAACAGCATACTGCACCCCAAAACCTGCTCTCCACCCTCAAGTTACAGGTATTTTAATTGTCAGGAGAATTCGGTAAGACAAGAGACCTTGGTGAGGCTAAGGGAAGGCGCTGGATAATGATTATCAAAGCAGGTCCTCTGAAGGGCTGGGGTGTGGCGTAGAGGTAGAGAATCTGCCCAGCACGCAAAAGGCCCTGGTGCACACCCGGCGCTGAGGGAAGGAAGGAGGGAGGGAGGAGAAAATTTCCCTGATTAATAACCATGGTGTTGATTAAGAAGCAGAATCCCACCTGCCCTGGTGTCAAATCTCTGGACTGAAGCCTGGAACTGCCCATCCCTGGCTGCGGGCCTCGGACATGTGACGTAACTGCCCTCTGCCTCAGTCTGTCTGTAAAGTGGGGACTCCTAACTGCAGCTGCATCCCAGAGGCTCTGCAATGTACTACAGAGGAGCATATCAGAAATGAAAGGACAGCGACTGCAGTCGTGTCCCCAGCTCAAGGTCAGCAGCACTGACCAGTCCACACCCCTCTGCAAGTTAGGAAGACGTGAGTATCCAGCCGCGCTTGAAGGGAGCAAGAGGTGCTGGAGGAGCCGCTTTCTTAGCCAGAACACCAACGGCCCTGCCTGGACAAGCAGCCCCACCAGGAGCTCCCAGGAGGGGCGACAGCAGAGGGCTGCGAGGCAGGGAGGACGGGCGTGAATGGCTTCCGTCTCGGCGGGGTCTTCCGAGAGGACATGAGCAAGCTCCAGCTTGGCTGGAGATCACCTACTGGAGATCCGCTTCCATTTTAGTCTCAAAATTCATTCACTCATTCACTCAGGCATTCATCAATGATCTACTAATGTACTTTGTGTAAACTCACCTGAGGACCCTGAGACGTGGCCCTGAACACCCAGTTCCACGGTGTTCAGCCAGGTGACACTGGAAACGACGTCTCTGACTTCCGCTTTCCCATTAGCACAGCTGCCCGTCCCATCCGTCCCGCAGCTCCTGGCGGCCCCAGGCGAGTGCCTGGCCTCCCTGTGCAGAAAGCCCATCGACCCAAGCCCCTGCCCACTTCTGGCCTGACACCTGTCGCGGGTCCCCTTCCTCTTCTCCTGAGGTGCTCCCGCCCCCTCTACCCAAGTGTCCCCGGAAACAGACGACAAGCAAACATGACCCCATCCAGCTGGCTTCCCACACTGCTTGTTTTATTTTTCTGCAGTGCTGGGGAGGAACCCAGGGCCTGGAGCATGCAGGGCAAGCGCTCGCCGCTGAGCCATACTCGCTGCTTTAGCTTTTAGTATGAGCGTCCTGCAGTCACCGAACTCTCAGAAGGGTCTACAAGTCCATCCTCTGCACCGGACCAGGCCTGGCACTGGTGTGCTGCCCGCCTCTTCCCTCCCCCGTTCTTCCTCCTTTCTCTCTGTGCCCTGGAGCTGTGCCGTTTCAGCAAACTGTAAGAAGAAGCTGTCGCCTCCAGGGCAAATGCCCTGTCCAAATCCACTTCCTGATTATTCCATATGGCTGCAGTTTTTCCATTACTATCAGAATCGCTTGGGCACCTCTTAGCCAGCACTCCATGCAGAAGAGGTCTGCTCAGCTAGTTGCGCCTTTTTTGTTGCTGTTGAGACAGAGTCTCGCTATGTAGGTCAGGCTGGCCTCGAATTCACAGCGATCCTCCTGCCTCAGCCTCCCGAGTGCTGGGATTACAGGTGTGTGCCACCACACCCAGCGTGCGCTAGCTGCTTTCCATGTCCTGCAGCTGAGTGAACCCCTTGATTGCACCACCCCAGCCTCCTCCCAGGACCAGGAAACAGGACTTGTCAGTACCAACAGGGGCAGTTTATGCCAACCCGAAATCCTTGAGGTAGGACACTGTTCTTCACCTTTTATCAAAATTCTTGCCGCAACAAGGTCTTTTGTTTTGTCCCGCCCTCAATGGCGAGGGTGGTACAGATCCCTTTCCCTTAACCTGTGTGCCGCCGGCCCTGCAGGCCACTCGCTGCATCCAGGTCTCTCTATCTAGAGCTATTTTTATAGAGATCTGAATCTGTCAATCTGGCTTTAAAATACTTACAAGGTGTGACTGAGAAATACAGTGAATGTTTACTTTAAAAAAAAGAAACTTCTAACAGTAAGATACGCTGCCACTAACTCACCCTAAAAATCCTCCTCCTCTTTCCAACACGCTTGTCCTACCGTTTACCTACTTTCTGAGGCAGTTCTGGAAGTCAGCTTTCCTGAGCGTCTTTAGTTTTTGCGTCATGGCTGCCTCAACGTACTGAATCAACTCAAAATTCAAAATCTTTGTCTTTCATGGGCATTTTGACGTTGGGGAAGAGCCAGAAGTCACCCAGGGCCAGGCACCATGAATAAGGTGGGTGAGGACACACCATCATGTTTTTATGAGCCTGTCTTCCCACTGGACAGTGCTTGGCAGCAGCATGCACCACACACACACACACACACACACACACACACACGTATTTTTTCTGAACACAGGGTCTTGCTATATAGTTGAGATCGTTCAGGCTGGTCTTGAACTCACTGTGTAGCGCAGGCTGGCCTTGAACTCACAGCAATCCTCCTGCCTCAGTCTCCTGAGTGCTAGGGTTATAGGCATGTGCCACTACACCTGACCATTTCCACATTTTTGATCCCAGCTCATAAGACACACATGACAGAGGACTCCAGAACTGCTTTGCAAAGTGTCAAGAATGATGGGATTAATGTGTAAGAAGTGAAGGGGGAGTATTCTGAGGGGGATTCATGGCAATGTGTCTTTTGCTGTGAAGATTTTTTTAAAATTTAAATTCACAGTATATTTTGGTCAACCCTTGTATGGTGGGTGGGAGGGCAGCACAGTGGTAGAGCACTTGCCTAGCACATGCAGGGCCTGGGTTCCATCCCCGGCACCGGAACAGAAGGTGTCATGTTAAATCGACCCACTCACTCCCCTTCCTCTCTCTCACCCTCCCTGACTGGTGACACGGCAGAATAAACAGCCCTGTGTCTGTCACCTGTGTCTATGCTGCTCTGCTTGGTGGGAACGGACAAGAGACAAATGGGGATGACGGGAAAGCACGTGCTTCTCAGCTCAGCTCCGCCTAGGGCTGGGCCTGCAGCACTGAGGGTCGCTCCGCCTCACACACTCTCCTGAAGACAAGGCCGGCGTCCCCACCTTGCCAGGTTTCTGCAGACAGTCGCAGCGGCCTGCTTGCTAAGCACGCGCTCCCTTCCCCAGTCCGCTCTGCCCCGCAGGTGCGCCGCAGCCTTGCCCAAGTCAAGATGTCTGGGAACGAGCAAAGGGGTGGGGGCTCCTGTCCAGACAGAGCAACCGGCAGGTCACCTCCTGGTTTTCTGGCTGTGGATTTGGATTTTCATGCATCTGGCTCACATAAACTAGCCATACCTGTGCCAGATACTGACTGCTCCGGTCCACCCCATGGGCCGCAGCCTGACATGTGCGTACCCAGGAGCACGATGCTGAGTCAGTCTGTCTCAGTCTGCAGGAATTCTCCCTCCCTCAGCTGTTGGCCAGGCGGAACCGGCCCTGCTCCAACCGGGTAACGGCGGCTCCCAGCAGAGGGTTGAAGCTTCAGAGTGGGACCAGATGCACAGTGGAGGGACAGCCTCGGACCCCGGTGGGCTCGGCAGCTCTGCACCCCGCCTGCGGGGCAGACTCCGGCCTGCAGTGTGTGAGAGGCCAGGCACCACACAAACCTTGAGTTACAAGCAACCCGCTCGGCACTGCACTTATAAAGCAACATGAGTGAAACACTAGGAAATCAGAGAGGAAGCGTGAGTGTGAGTGTATGCATGTGATAACTAGTTACTGTTATACTGATAACACATCTTGAGTGCTGCTGGGCATCCAGCTGGTGGGCGAGAGCTTTAAGGCACAACCCGCCCCCATTAGAAACGCCTTAGACTGCGTGAGCGACACTGTGAACCTGGCCTGCCCCCCGCCAGAGCTGACAGGAGGCGCAATTCCCCAACACCGCCACACTTCGAGGTGTCTGCGTCACAGGCAGAGCCCTCGAGAATGCATTAACCAGCTTTCTGTAGGAGCGGGTCACCCTCTGGAGCCTGGGTTGTCAGCAGACATCCTGCCCGGCACCTTCTCTCTTCTGCACGCACCCACTTGCCCTTCTGCCTGTTAGCTGAGGCCAGCGCTGTGTTCCTGAACCTCCAGAGCTGTGAGCCGCTACAGACCTTTCCTTTCTAAGTTAGTCTCAGGTGTTCTGTTACAGCAAGAGAAGAGCAGCTCACTCCTTCTTCACAAGTGCCTGCTCTCATTTCCCAGGAGCCAACTCGTCTTGAATTGTGTCAGAAGTTACTGGGAAATCTCCAGATTCCTTCAAGTAAGACTACCTCCTAAGAACACGTCTCCTGACTCCTGAGCAGCACACCCCTCTTTGGCGCTGTGGGGTTGTCAGTTGGCTTTCTGTTACTGTAACAAATACCAGAAATAACAGCTTTTCTGGAGACAGAAAAGGTTGGTTGGTTTGTTGGCTCAGTTTTGGTGTTTCCGGTCCACAACCCCTTTGCCCAATTGCTGTGGGCCTGTGGCAAAACATCATGGTGGCAACATGGAGTGGAACAAAAGTGCTCACCCCAGGGTGACAGGAAGAAGAAGACAGGAAGAAGAAGGGTGGAGTCCCACTGCTCCTTCAAGGCCACACCCCGATGACCTCACTTCCTCCTCCTGGCCCCCCTTCAAAGCTTCGCCCACCTCTGAACAGTGCCACTGACTTGGGACTAAGCCCTTAATACAGGGGGATCTGAGGAATCTACCCAAACCAAGCAGACATCTTTCACCTTCTCCTCATCCTTTCAGAAGGAGGTTAAGGTTGGTCCAGTGCTACAACAGGAGGAGGTGACGGTAAGGGCTCCTGTCCAAATCTTTTGACCCAAGTGAAGCAAAAGCATTAGAGCCATCTTAAATAGCTTTAAAAATTATGTTGAAGCGGAGTATAATTAATGTTTCTGGTAAATTTATGAAGTGAAAAAGCATGCTACCAAATTTCGAAGTATGTAATATTTTAAAAATGCATACACCCACTCACAGACACATAATTTATGTATGCTTAAAAAAGGAATACGGGTCATTGTAGAAAACTGAAAAAACACAGACAAGCATAAAGAAAAGAAAATCAACTCATAATCTTACCCATTAGGAACCTTATGATTTATTTCCTTCCAATTGCTTTCTTTCTATAGATATTAAAATTTATTTATAATTATTTAGAATTCAATTATAAGTTTTAATTACAACTTACCATTGTAAACATGTGCTGTATGTTTCATTGTGGTCTTGCTTTTGATACCTGACATCTTCCCATGAACATTTTCCTGTGGGAATAATACCACCACTACTTCCAGAGCGGCCATGAGGGCAAATAGAGCCCACAATAGAGAAACCCCAACACTGCAGCAGCCCCTGGCAGGCGTCTAGAAAGTAGTAAGATCACAGACCTGTGGGATTTGAGTCCTGCCCCCTCCTGAGCCCAGAGCAGACATCACTAATGGATCACTGTACCCTTTTCTGCTGAGCCAGGAAGCCCAAGAGCCTTTCTTCGCACCACTAGACAGCCACACATTTGATCCCTTGACTGAACCTCGGCTTTGAAAGGACTGGTTCTGAGATGTTGCAATTCACAATGTTCCTCTGGGACTAAGTCACCACTATGAGGGCATCCAGTTTCCAGTACATAATGAATCTATAGTCAGATCTTTTATATTTAGCTTGGACCTTCATTCAAAGCACTGTGGAGCAAATGCATGATGGCTGCCAAGTCAGGGACTGGCATCGAAACTTCCAGTTAGGCATCCAATAGCTGAACCATCTCTCTGCTGCATGATTAGCGGCAGGGCAGAGCTGAGCTTGGGACCAGTCCCTCCTGATTCTTGGGCATCAGGACACAAGAATGTTATCACACAACCAGCCATCAAATCAGTAGTAGAACCATCCACTCCTTGGAGCGCCAAACCTCAGCAAAGCTCTCCCGGCATAAGGATAAATTCCAAAGTGGGCCTACCCTGAAGTTATTCAACTAGAAAATCACAAGCCACAGCAAAGATGTATTTCCATATAAATGTGGAAAAATGAATCTAGCATCAACTGGCCTGAAACAGAAGGGACAGTCAGCTTGGCGCATTTTAACAGCTAACTGATCACACTGCTAACATCTCTCTGCAGGGTGGCACATACGCGCCGCTGCTGGCTGTGTGACGGTATCACATGCTCTCCCCATCCCCCACTGTCTTGCCCCTGCTGGCTCCCCTCTCCCCTCCACCCCCGGGGGCCTGGATACAGTGCAGAGGGGCTGAGAATCCTCCTAGGTCCCCAGCCTGACTCATTGCATGCAAAGAAAAATGTCCCCAAGACAAATATGTGACACTTCCTCTGGGCCCTCCAGACCCAGTCCAGACTTGCGCTGCACACAGGCCATTTTTTTAAACTGGGAGACTCCTGAAAATAGAGCCCCAGGGCAAAAATGGGGACCTGGCACATTTCTTATGGTTGTCTGTAATTTCTTATTTATACGCCTAAGACTTTATACATCCTATCACTATTATCCTAAAACACTCCAGACTGGAAAAGCAACATAAAACTAGCATTCTTTACATGGCAATATATAAGTATGTCCCTAAACCTCCCCTTCAACCACACCTGGCCCAATGTCATACAGATCAGGAGGGTTATGTCATTTCTCCTTACAGAACAGCCATAAATATTGAAAAGTAGAAACAATTCATCCATGCAGGCTAAATGACCATAACAAAGTGGATGCCCACGTACCCACCACCAGCTGCAGAGATGTCACTGGCACTAGCAAGCATGGCCTGTGCCTCCTTCTCCCCTGCAGGAGTAACCACTTGCCCAACTTCTGTGATAAATCATTAATCCTGCCTTTCTCCACAGTTTAACTACCTGTCCCTGTGAGTAAGCTATAATCTGTTTAGGGTCGCCTATGTTTAAAGTTTTGTGGAAGTACACTCATTCTAATGGTTTTGCTAAGGCTTGCTTCTTTTACTGAGTCTGTTTGGTGTCTGCATTGCTATGTGTAGCAGCAGTATGCTTCTCAGCACCACACCGTATTCTGCTGTAAGAATAATCTATAATTTATCTCTCCACCCTCCATGAGTGGACAAGTGGACTCTTCCCAGCTGGGTATGTTACAAGTCCCACTGCGCTGCACACTGTGTGACTCTGGACGGCCAGGGGCACGGGCTTCTCTGTAGTGTGTGACAGAAATGTGAACACCGTCAGAATCAAAATGTAGTCTCTCATGTCAACTTCAACAACAACAACAAAATCGAGCCGAGAAGTTGTGATGGAAGTGTTCTTAATGGGACTGCCAGACAGTAACGACCACAACAGATTCTGCCCGAGCAAGCTTGCACAGAGCCTACCACAGCCCCATACGAAAGTGCGTTTGCCAAGATGTCTGCCTGGCAAACGTCCGATCAGCTTTGGACTGATGCCATTCTAGCTGCTAATCATGGTGACCAAGGATTATTATTTCAAAATATCTGACGCAGTCCTCTTCCCTTTTATCTTTAAGAACATTCCCCAGGCTCGACCTCTTCAAATATCCCCCAGGCTTAGTAGGGCAGGAGTATTCCCACTGCAACACTCTGCTATTCCCAGTAAGCACAGGTCTCTTTGGAGACTCCCTGTGTTTCGCTGGTGGTAGAATCACTAGAGAAAGGGAGTATGAGGATGTCCAGTATTACCAGGTCCTGAAAAACTGCTTTCCAAAGAGGCTGGACCAGTTTACGCTCCTGTATGTGGATTCCTCCACCCCATACCTGCACCAACACTTAGTAATGTGAAACATTCAGTTTTGCCAGAGGAACAGGTGTGAACAGCAGCTCTTCGATTCCCACTTCCCTGGTGCTCAGGGCGGTGGGGCACCTTCCCTGCACACGGGAGCCTTCTGGGCGACACTGTTCCACACTCCCAGCCTCGTGCATCTCCCCTGCTCGCTGTCTGGCGAATCCCTGTTCACACTGCAATGCTCAGTGCAGATGGAACCTCAGGGGACATCACCCTTCCAGGACTCCTGTCTCTGGGTCCTGATGATCCTGCACCCGACCGTATCCCTGGCTCTGGCCATGCTGAGCTGGGAAAACCTGTTTCCATGTTGTTTCTGCCAGCAGACAACTTCCTCCTTATCTTCCTTTGTTTCCGTCTCTCAGGACGGTGCTACACAGAGCGGCTGCACAAGACGTTCCTTAGTGGATTTCATCAGGTTCAGAGCAAAACTTCTTCTTTCCCATACAGCAGCTCAGGTGGAAAGTCCAGACTGGGATAAACAGACAGGTTTGGACACGCCCCTCTGCCCTACCCCAGAGGGAATTCTTGGGGTGCTCACCACCGAACCACACGCCTCTTCAGCTTTCAGCTCTGCTTTGCTCTGCTCCCCGTCCCTGTCCTGTCCCGTGTCCCAGGCTGCCCTCCTGCAGACCAGCCGCACTCTGAGGCCCAGGTCTTCTGGCTGGAGCAACTCCTCCCTGTCCACCCCTCTTTTACATCTGTCTCTCATTCCCTGTTCCGGCCCCCAGCCTTACTATCCCAGACCTCGGCGGTGACAGCAGCCCCCTAGCTCGACACCCTGCCCCCAGTCTCGCCCACTAAAATCTGTGCTCACGCAAACTCTGTCTCTCTCTGGTGCCTACACTGCCAAGGGCTTGGCTCTGCTGTGCGCCTGACTGTTCTTGCACCACACCTGCCTGTGCTGCCAGCCTCTCCCTCGCCAGCATGTGCCACACGCCGCACCTGGGTGGACGTTTCCCACCTCGGCTCTCCAACCTGCCCTGGTACCCAGCCACCAAGGGGGAGGAGGGGACCAGGATGGGCTGAGGCCACAGAGGACGTGGCCATGCTGGGGGGTACCAGAGAGAAACTGAGGGAAGGAAGGAGGTGGGAAGCAGCGGTTTAGCTAGAATTGCCACAAGGAAGTGAGGACGTGGAGGGCCCCAGCACCAGAGGGACAAGCATCCCAAGCCTGAGCGTACACTGTTCTCTCAGTGGGGCCTGGGAGCATCGCGGGACATTCGAGACCAAGAGCTCTGATAGGCCCAAGGGAGGGACTCACCGCCGGGAGCGCCCACCAGAGACCAGCCCTGTACTCGTCAAATTCCATCACTGTAACGTAGAATCAGGTACCTGACACAGCTGACAAAGCAGCTTGTTCAGCTCACTGTTTTGGAGGTGGAGTTCTGCTGGCAGGATGTAAGTCCTGGTGAGGGCCGCTCTGGCTCTATCACATCATGGCAGATAGCGACGGTGGGCGCAGATGGAAGCAACATTCTGTCTCGAGCCAGGAAGCAGAGAGAGCTGAGCGCTCTCTAGCGTATGTGACCTTAGCATCGGTCTTATGGATGAGGACACCAAGGCTCCAAAATGAGAGATTATTTGCCAGTAGTCACAAGAATTTAGATCCATTTGAAACTGACCCTGTGTTTTACCCATTCCACCACGGTGCCCAGGAGATTAACTCCAAATGCTGATTCACCAGCCAGTGTGCTCCCTGGTGCTCACGTGACTTCTGGAAACCTACCCTGCCTCCCTCAGGGTGGGTAACAGGTTGGATGAGATCACGGGTTTGCATGGCATCTTGTTGATGGCATCTTACTGCAGAGATATGTCTTTACGTCCTTTCTTAAAATGAGACAAGGGGAAATAAATGAAGTTGAATGAATCAATGAGTAAGTGAATGAATGAAACTCACAAACCAATTCTCTTTCCTATTTCATGGCTGTTGTCTCTTCTCCCAGCTAATGTCCCACAGCGAATCAGGCTTATGGGTTCCTTTGCTCATCACAGAATCACCTGCAAAGAAAGGCCTTCATAATATTTACTAAATGACCAAATGACCCCACATCTGAATACGGACAGCAGTCTCCTTGTGGCAGACTAGTACTAACGTTCATGACAAAGGTGATGGTCTTTCTGGCAGCCTGCCCCAAGCGCCAAGCTCCCCTTCTTCAGCAGTGATAGAATTTTAGCAGAACATATGGCGGCTCAGGGAGACCATACTTCCCAGCCTCCCTTGCAGCGAAGCATGGCCTCAGCTGTGCCAGTGGAACAGGAGTGGAAGAAATGGATGCAGTTTCTGTGACACCTGCTTCCAATGCTCTGCCTGCCTAGACCTGTCCTCTTTCTCCTTCCATAGTCTGGGGCACCGAGAGGCAAGGACCAGCCCGCCACAGGATGGCCAGGCACCACGATGGATGGAACCGGGGTCCCTAGCTGACTGGGTAGCAGAGGGGTCCTGCACAGATGGGCTGCTCACCTCTGGGCTGTTAAGTGAGAAATACATTTTTATCTTCTAAAGCTGCTGTACTCTGAGGTCTCTTTGCTACAGCACTCAGCTGGAGCCTTAACAAATGCGCCTGGTTTTAATAAGATCCTTTGGGGTGGAGGTGCCAGCTCACCTGGATTCAAGTCCAGGCTCTGTCGCTCCCTAACTGTGACTTTAGCCAAGTGGCTGAGCTTCTGCTTCCTCCTCTATGAACTGGGGACAATGGCAGGACCTGAGGTGAGAACCGAATGACAAAGACTGCACCCAGCAGAGCTGGCCACTGTGATTATCACCTCATCGGCATCTTCCCGGCCACCCCACATGCCACCCTGAACCAGAGGTCGCTCACCCCTGGCCGACCAGGGTTTTCCTGCCACAACTGACCTTGCTGCCCTCACACCGTTTCCATGCAAGACCCCTGGCCAGTGTGACAGAGGGAACCACCCAGTGGCCCGTCCCCACATCGCCCAGTAGATGCCGAGAAACCCCTGAGACTCGTCCTCCTCCTCTCAGCTCTGCCCAGGGCCTCCCAGGCTGGCTTCAGAAGATCCTGCTTGGCCTAGATTGGAGAAGTGGAGAGGCGAGTGGGGCAGAAGCTGGAGAGGAGCAAGGGGGTTTGAAGGTGGCCGATTTAACTCCCACTGTGAGGTATAGGGAGGTGGAAACGACGGAGTGTGGTGTGGAGGTGCAGCCTTAGAAAGAGGATTAGGGCCCAAAATGGCAGGGTGGAGTCCCCAGGACTGGATCTGGTGGTTTTCTAGGAAGAACGAGACCGGAGGACACAGACACACACATGCAGTCCCTGTCCCTGCTATGGGCACACTGCCTGGGGCTCTGCCAGCACCAGACAAGCCCTGCACCTTGGGCCAGGACTTCCGACCAAACCGAACCTGTTCTTTTAATAGTTTACACAGTCTGTGGTATTGTATTATTAGCAACAGAAGACAGACCAGGACAGTTTCTAATTAAAAACAGATAATGTTTCAGAGTAAATTGAGATGTTTACATTTCCTAAAGCACCTTGAGAACATATTCTTAAGTGAAATAAATCAAACACTCATGAGTACATATCAAATTGTTTCTCTGGTATGAGAAGCCATAAGCATAAATAAGGACAAAAAAATATAACAGATACTAAGAAAGAAAGATACTATTCAATAGAGAGGAGAATTAGAAAGGCAGGAGGGGGAAAAGAAGGAAAGGAAAAAGAAAAGAAAGGGAAAAGGAGGGAAATGTAAATAAAGCTATTGTAAATAGGGAAGGGGGGGTGGAAAGGAGGGGGAGAGGAAGGGAGGGGTGGGGAAGAAGGGGGGGAACCAAGATGTATCATGTACAGGTACAAATTAACTGTGATGAATGTGATCACTATGTATACAATGTATCAATACATGCAATACATGTTCTTGGAAATAAAAAAAATTTCCTAAAGCATCTATTTCCTTAAAAAAATGGTGCATATATAACATGTACGTGTGGGTGGTGTGTGTTTGCGCGCATGTGTGTGGTACTAGGGCTTGATCCCAGGGCTTTTACACTGAGGTACATCCCTGGCCCTTTTTATTTTTCATTTAGAGACAGAGTCTTGCTAAGTTGCTTAGGCTGGTCTAAAACTTGTGATCTTCCTGCCTCAGTCTCCTGAGTAGCTGGGATTACAGGTGCGTGCCACTGAACCCAGCGTAATATATATCTTAAATATATAGATTTACAGTATAATAAATATTTTAACTTAAATACACATGTATTTTCTCTCTAGAGAAGATGGGCCCATGAAAGCGGCCAGAAGGCTGCTATGGTTACAGCCGTACCCAACAGCAGTAAGCAGGAGAAGCCATGTCCGAGACCCTCCTGGTTCTCAGCCCTGTGTTTCACCCCTAGGACAGAGACAGAGGGCTCTGCCTGGACTGGGAACTGGGTTAGGCTCTGGGACACACCTGAGTTAGCCAAAGTCCCTCCCCTTACTGAGGGGATGCAGAATAACTAGCAAATGAGTATATGTGGGGCTGTGTCAAGCACAGCACAGACACACATGTCAGGTGGGGCCGGGTGGGGAGGCACACAGGGACATTCACCATCCCTCAACGCAGAACTGTCCCTACAGTACGAGAGGCCTGCAGTTTAGGAATTTAAGAGCTGCTACAGATACCCAGTTAGGGTAGCTAGGAGACGTAAATTCTGGTGTTCTACGGCACAGAGGGAAGACCAGAGGTAACAACAATATACTGTGTGCTTCCAAAAAGCCAGGAAAGAGGATTCTGAATGTTTTCACCATGAAGAAATGATCAATGTTTCAGAAGACGGTAATACCTGCATTCATGAATGCTTCTGTTTAGGAACAATTCAGTTCTCGAACAGAAACATTCGACAAAAGTTTGCTTCCGTCCACGAACCCCACATTGAATGATGAACATGACCTCAGCCGTCTTCCCCAGAGCTGAGGAACGAATTAAGTTTGTGAACCGAAGTACTACTGTATATCCTGATCTGAACATTATTGAAACATCACATGGACTCCCACAAACATGTACAATTTTAATGTGTCAATTAAAAATCAAAAAAATTAGGAAAATTAAGGCAACAACCAGAAGAGTTTACAAGAGCTGGGTGTGGTGGTGCACGCTTGTAATCCCAGCACTCTGGGAGGCTGAGGCAGTAGGATTACGAATTCAAAGCCCAGTCTGGCCACCTCTAATTTTAGCAAGACCCTGTCTCAAAGTAAGAGATAAAAAAATAAAAGGACTGGGGATGGAGCTCAGTGTTAAGACCCTGGGTTCAATTCCCAGTACTGGAAAAAAAAAAAACAAAACCCAAAAGTTTAAGAGATACAGTCACATCAGGCATAGATGCAACATGTGGGGGGTGCAGGAGGGCCACATACCCAGCAACCGTCCTGTAAGACCGTATCTCCCAGCAACATCACGGCCATCCTCGTCTGTGCAAGGCCATTCTGTGATGTTAGCACAATGACAGCTCCAACTAACTGTGCATGTCTCAGATTGTGTCCCCACAGTCTGTGCCAGGTCCCCATGGGACGGTACTAGGTTCAAGTGTTTGACCAGAGAGGCCACTAGAGAAATGCAGATTAAAACAATGCAAAAGATTCCATCTTACCCCAGAAAGATTAGACATCATCAAGAAATCAAACAGTAACAAATGCTGGCAAGGCTGCGGGGAAAAAGGGCTCCTTCCACACTGTTGGTGGGAATGCAGACTAGCACAGTCACTATGGAGAGCAGTATGAACAGTCCTTAAAAACTAGAAATTCCATTTGACCCAGCTACTCCCCTTTTAAGCATCTTCCCAAAAGAGCTAAAGACATCACATTACAGTGATCCAGGCACACCCACGTTTATAGCAGCACAACTGACAATAGCTGAATCTTGGAAGTGGCCTGTACCCCATCAACAGATGAGTGGATAAAGGGCATGTGGTGTTTACACACGATGGAGCACACTCCTCTGCCATAAAGTAGGATGAACTTGAGTCATCTGTAGGAAAATGGATGCACCTTGAGACTATAACGTTAAGAGAAATAATTCAGACATAGGATTAAATATTGCATGATTTCTCTTATGTGAGAAACCCAAACTATAAATAAAGAACAAAATAAAAGGTAATAGGAAACGGGGAGACAGATCTTCCTTAAATGGGAAGGGGATCAAGAGATGGGGGAAGAAGGGATGAAAAAAGGGACTGGGAGGTGCTGTGCACTGGTACCAGCTCCATGGAATGTCAACAGCGCCTAATGAAACATGGACTAACAGCAAAGATAAAGAACAGTGTGGCCAGAGGAAACTTCCCTCCCTCAGGGCATATCCGGTTGCTGCCACTAAAGTGAGAACAGTGGGGGGGAGCCCCTGGTCCTGGTGCCCGAAACTCTAAGATAATGAGTAGAGATGACACCCAGCTCTCCAATGAAGCCTAATTACCCTCTCCACGTCCCCCCTTCCTCCCGCAGTCGCCTAGAGGTGCAGAAGCTATGTCGGTTCCAGGGAAGCAAGATGGATAATTGCCCTCCACAAACTAGGTTAGAAACGTATGTGGAAATTCTTACTCCTCCCCTGCCAGATCTCTCCTGCCTCTGACGAACTCTGCACTTCGGGGGCTGCCACCTCCAGGAGTGATTTGTTTTTCCCAGAAGTGCAGCTCTGGACCGTAAGAGGGGGGAGCTGAAGGCCCTTCATCAGCACATAGAGTCTCTCCAGGGCCGAAGCGGGTCCTCAGCCAAAGGGCGCCTCAGGGCGCGTGCGATCGATATTTGGAACTGGCCTCCTGGGAAATCACTAATGGTCCACGGGAAGCACACAGCGACTTGTAGGCTGCTCCGTTAATGAAGAGCTTCACAGCTGTGCCAAGATTCTGGAAAAGGGCAGCCCAGGCCAGCCGCTGGGGGGCCGACGGGCCTCCAGGACAGAGCGCGAGCGCTCAGCACCAAGCCCAGGGTCCTCGCTGTGCCGGGGCCAGGGACGCCCACCTCCCAGCCGCCTGAAGGCACAGAGGGAGTTCTCCTAGGTACCAGCACCCTCACAGCCAAGCGCAGGCGGTACATGTGCCATCTGGGACACCTTACTGCGCGGCCGCTCCGTAGGCAAAGATAATGTGTGCGTAAGTGCAGAGCGGAAGGCGTTTCTGAAGAGAGCCCGAGCAGCAGTGACTTGGAAGGATGGAAAGCCCTCAGCGCTTCCTAGCTGTGTGATGAATTCCACGTGTGTGGAACAGGGCGCCTCTCCGCTGTAAGATGTGCACAGCCGTCTTCCTCAGGGCGCGTTAGGGGGGCGTGGTGCCACTGAATTAAATGACACGGAAGCACACCTGGGAAACGTGATGTAATCCCTGCTCATCCCAGGCCAAGACAGGGCCACAGCTTGGGCCCGTCCACCCCACAGGCCTCCCCATCACCGGCTCCCTCCCCTCTCAGCACCGAGAGGCCACAGGCGCAGGCCTTTCTGGCGAGTCCCCATGTGGAGCAGAAACCCAGCACTGCGGTTTTGCTTTCTTCTTGCAGTCACCTTCGATTTACAGCGTGTGATGGGACACCAGTGTCTGGTGTCATGTGTTAGCGTAGGGAAGGAGGGGCATAAACAAAAACCCAGGGCCAAACACAGGTGACTAATATACAATCATCACATGCTTATCTGTGTACCACGGACCTGACAAAATGGACCCTGCTGTATCCTTTTGAAAGTGTCACTCACATTTACTCATGCCGGCCCTGTCCCCTTCCCGAAAGAAAGTCTGAGACCCTGATTGGCCTGGACCACCAAACAAGGGAGCAGTTATTTTTAGAAACCAGCTTACCCTTATTAGTGTGAAGGACATCTCGCACTCACCGGGCCATCCCAAGCGGGATGCCCCTGTCTTGTAACGTCACTCTGCTGCTAAGACAGTTTCTCTTCTGCTTTCTATGCATTTGCCACACTTTAAATAAACTTCTGCTCCCCTCTATGTCAGCCTCGACTCCCCCATTTCTCACTAGGAGCCCTGCTTCTCTGTTCTCTGCTGAAGGGAGGGCAAGGACCTGAACAGAGGTGGAGGGCCACCCAGAGATGCCCTCCCCTTTTTAAAACAGACTGAAAGTAAAAAATAAAGTGAGCTGACAACTAAAAAAACAACTAAGGACAAACAATATGGAGACAAAATAGCTGCAGAAAAAACATCCCAAAGGTGACTGGTGAGCAGCAAGGGTTTAGACAGCACCTGGGCTCGTGTCACACAAATGACTGGAAGGAGGCGGCCGCTCCAGGATGGTCCCCGGGGGAGGAGCCAGAAAGCCCCACTGCCATACAGCAAGCACCGAACAGCGAGGCGGACAGTCCCTGGCCCCAGCCTGTCACTGGCCAGCAGGCCCCCATCCAGAGCCAGCTCAAATGTCACCTCCACGCAAAGCTGTCCTGGCCACCCAGCTGTCGGCAGATCACCTCTGTGCACTTGTCCCAGTGTCACAATCTCGCTCTCACTGCTGACTCCCTGAGGACCACTCCATGGCTCCTCCCTCTGCCACCTGTATGTCCAATGGGGAATGAGTGAGCCAAGTCCCCTGTGCCTCAGTTTCCCCGCTGTGCAGCCAAGGGCTTGAGCGAACTCATCTGTGGGGTGCTTTCCAAATTAGGAGAGTCTGGGTGTGTTTGCAGTCCTGGTCCCAGAATGGCCAGGTCCTGCCTTTCCACTTTAATCTCTCAGGGTTTTATCATGAACATGTTCACACACACACGCACACGTGCACACACACACGCACTCACACGCACACACCCCACAGCTGGATTTATTGCAACAGTGGAGCAGAACACCATAAAAGGCACAGGGTCGGGGGGCAGAGCTGTCCCAGGGGGCAGCGGTGCAGGTTGCGGGCTCTGCGGGCACCACGCCCTGCAGGCCACCCCAACCCCACTTGGGCACAAGGGGCGAAGCACCCGACACACTCGGGGGTGTCACAGGCCCCCACCATAGAGGACAGGTCTGTGGGACACATGATGGCACGCGGTCCTTCGGAAAGGTTCTGCGGAACTATTTTTTTTTGGACCAGAGCATGCCAGGAAACAGTAGGTAGAGCTGCTGAAACGGGGAATCTTTGGGTGGAGGAGCGGCCCCAATCTTCCTATACGAGTGCGTTGGTTCCATCTTATGTAACACTGTGGTGTTTTCTCTTTTTTTCCTGGAAGGAGAACAGCATGAACTTCCCAAGGCTGCAGATGGCTCCAAGTTCTTCTGGGTGGTGAAATGCCAAGCGGATGGCAATGACTGATCAAGAATTTGTTGGGAATGCAGGAGAGGTAATACCAGCACGGCGATGTGTGCACGAAAATAGCCACCACCTCATGGACACGAAGAAGCCACTGAACTCTGCCATGACCCCAACGGGCAGCTGCCGCGACCCTCAGGCAATCGGAGCCATGCCGGGGTCCACATCTGTGAGGGTGGACAGAGCGTGGACCATGGCTCACACCAGGCCTACTGCTTCTATACACGAAGCTTTCCAAGCCCCAGTCTGCTCATCTGCAAAACAAGGTGTCGTGTCTGCTGCCCGAGGTTGTTGGGTCAACTCGACTCTGTGCACACAGCTGGGTCTATGCACGGTTCAGTGAACGTTTCCTCGCCAGAGCTGGGTGCTGGGCAAGAAGGGTGCTTTCAAAGCAGACAGATGTGGGCTCAAGTTGCAGCCCTGTACGCATGAGAGCATGGCTCTCTGAGACTCAGTTTCTGCAGCAAACAAAGAGCAAGAATGATGTTAACCGCCTGTGGTGCTGTGATGCTCGGGGAGGAAGTAGCCAGCGACACGGCAGACACAGGCTTGGGCCCTCCTGCGGTCAGCTTCCTTTGCCTGTCCAAAGTGATCTAGGCTAACTAGAAATCCTTACAAACAAATTATAAGAAAGAAAGGTAAGTATGAGGTGTGACGGCAAACTATGGTGAATGTTTATTTTTTTTAAATGTATTAGAGTAAGACACATTGCCATTAATCCCCCTCAAAATCCACCCCCTCACTCTCAACACACTTCTCTTGCCGTGCTTGTCACTTTCTAAAGCAGTTCTGGCATGTACACTGGTGGCTCCCTCCTCGTGTGCTGAGCCCTGGGCAGGCAGCGACTCTGAGGTCTTAAAGGCTTCTCCATCCTCCAAGGCCCCGCACAAAGCCTGTCACAGAGTTGGTGCACAGAAAATAGCTGCTAAATTAAACTATTAAATAGATGGGTGAGTGGGTGGATTAAAAGATGAATGGATGGGTGGATGGGCGGATAGGGGAATGGGTGGATGGGCGGATAGGGGGATGGACTGAGTGTGGGTGGGTGGATGGATGGGTAAGTGTATTAAAAATGGACAGATGGATGGATGCGCAGACGGATACTTGATGGACAGAGAGCTGGATGGGCTAGGGTGGGTGGGTGGATGGATGGGTGAGTGGATGGCTAGATGGACGGTCACAGCGATGTATATTGCTTCTTTCCTTGCAGACGCTGCAGGAAACCCAGGCCCTCTTACTTAGGGTCTGGGAGCTGGGAGCCTGCTGACATCCAGCCCTGTCTCTCTTCAGGGAGTCCCTGAGTCCTTCTGAGAAGAACTATAGGAAGGGGTGCTATGATGGAGTCATCCCTTGAGCAATCTCCTCCCACACTCCCTGCTTTGTAGCTAGGACCACCCAAGTCAGCAAAGGAAGGAGACGCCCAGGCCAGATGCTGGCTCGCAGGAGCCATGCTCTGGTGGCCACCACTGTTCCTTCTGTGACAGAAGGTGCCCTCTCTGCCTTTACATCCTTCCTGAGTTCAATTCCCAGCACCCCAAAACAAAATAAAATTTAAAAAACCCACCCTTGCATTCCTGTGACAAATTTCACAGGGTCATGGTGTAAAATTTTTTTAATGTCGCTGAATCCATAGTTTCTTAGTGTTTTTAGTATGTTCGATAATATTTTATGTGGATGTTTGCATCTATATCATTAGGGATATTGATCCATAGTTTTCCTTTCTTGCAATATCGTTTTTGTTTGGGTATCTAGGTGATACTGGCTACTTAGAATGACTTGGGAAGTGTTCCTTCTTTTTTGGGGGAAAGAATTTATCTTGATTCTTCATAGCATGTTTGAGAGCTTTCAACAGTGAAGCCATCTGGGCCTGGGCTTTGCTTTGTGGGTAGGTTTTTTTGCTTACTAATTCAATGTTATTACTTGCTCATAGTATTCCTTTATAATCTTTTTTATTTCTGAGAAATTGGTAATAACGTCCCTCTTTCATTCCTGATTCTAGTAAATTAAGTCTTTTTGTCTTGATCAATCTAGCTAAAGGTCTGTCAATTTTGTTGACACTGTCAACCAACTTTTGGTTTCATTAGTTTTGTTCTGTTTTTCTATTCTCTGTTTCATTAATTTTTACTCTCACCTTCCTATTTTCTTCCTTCTGCTTGCTTTAATTTTAATTTGCTCTTTTTTTCCAGTATCTTAAGATGGAAAAGTATTTGCATTTTAAAAGAGAATGTTCTCAAATGAATCCCCGGGTGGGAGAAGCTGTAAACCATGAGACTAGATGGGAGGGAGGAGTCTCTCTTGCCCCCAAAGACACAGTAATTAACGCACACAGGGGACAGCAGCTCGGCACTCCCTCTCAAGGTGGCTTCTGCCCCGCTCTGGCTTAAGCACTCCATGGAAACTGTGCTTTTTTCCCTGCTCCAGAGTCTGCCCTTCTTGTTTAATTAAAAAACAAACAAACAAAAAAAAAGTCTCGACCTCCAACATGACCACGGCCACCAAGGAGACCAGATTCTCTCTGCAGGGACAGAGAACACTGCTCACACTCAGGGCTCGTGGGACCGTGAGACTCAGTCCTGCCACGTGACCTCGACCTGGTAGTCCTCTCAGCACCTCTCAGCTCTGCTCTCACGAGGCAGGCTCCATCCTCGGCCGGGCACTCCTTCACGTTCCCGAGACGGCCACCAGGGATCACGCACATAGCCCCTGTGGTGGGAGACGGAAGGCAGGGTGCTGAGGAGACAACCGCCCCTTCCTGCTCAGGCTGTCTCCCGTTGTTCCCTGACACCTCCATACCCTTTGCTTAGAGGGTGACACAGCCCAGAGTGCCTTTCCTCCCTCCCACTCACACTCCTACATGTCTTCGCTGGCCCCACTGAGACTACACCCGCAGTCCGAACCTCACCACCCACCTCTTCCATCTTTTGGACGCCTCTGTCCGGAAGAATCAGGACACAAATGGTGGCCGAGGTGCACGGCCATCCACTTGTCTCCCATGAACCCAAGTCTGTTTGCAGGCAGACCCAAGATGGGTTCAGTAGTCCCCACGGGACCCTAGTCATTTTCTTCCACTCTTGCAAGACAGGTGCTACAGCCACAGTGCCTGACTCCACTCCGAGGCAGGAACTGAGGGGAATGGGGAGGACAGAAAGAAAGATCTCCTCATCCTGCTTTTTTTTTTTTTTGAAACAGGGTCTTGCTATGTAGTTCATAGCAAGTAGCTGGCCTTGAACTCAGTGATCCTCCTGCCTCAGCCTCCCAAGTGCTAGGATTATAGGTGTGCACCACCATGCCCAGCTTTGCTCTCTTACCTTTTACCATGGAGCCAGAATCTGCCTGGGAACCCTCCAAGACAGCTCTCTTATGTCTCACTGGCTATCACTGGGTCTCACCAGCCCTAGCTAAAGATGACACTGGGCAGGGGACAGCCACCTCTGATTCTGACCACTCCCTGGTGACCAAAATCAGCAAGCAAAAAAGAGCAGAGTGGCCAAAGAACAGGCAGGTACGGGACCGGCACAGGGTGCTCACTCTGGAATGACGGAATTTATTTCTGGTGCGCTGACATCTTGTGTCTGCTGCTGCCCCTGGGCCAGCTGGGCTTGCAGAGGAGGGACGGCCTTGGACACAAGACATCACAGCAAAGGATGGACACACAGCAACTGCACACAGGCTGGGGTGGACACT